>CAUYRT010002509.1:0-35467 GCA_963574885.1 Lepilemur ruficaudatus
TAACTGATTCATGTGATTAACTGTACACCTCGGTAAATTCACTGAAAATCATTTAATTGTACACTTAAAATGGAGTGTTGGTTGTACGTAGATACAGTTGGAGCACTATGTATGTACTCTCTGGACTACTTTGACAGAGTAGTTTTTTGAATGTAACAAGGTAAGTCAACTTGAGTGGTAATATATTTTGGGAAATCAGCTCACTACAAATTGTGACTGTAAACATTGTACTGTAAATGCTTTGTAGTTTTCCCCCAATAAAAAAAGAAAAAGAAAAAGAAAAAAAAAAGAAATATATGCTGAGTACCGAAAAAAAAAGAAAAAAGAAAAAAAAAAGAAAAGCTAGGAACAGTTTTATCAAGCTTGTTATCCTTAAAGACAATTTATACTTAAAGACAAATCTGGGTCTTCTCATATACATGAGAGCCTTTTGAAGGCTCTTCATTACTTACGGAGAAAAGACCAGACTATGTCTTTTGGAATGCATTCTTCTAATCCTTCCAACATTTGTCTCTAGTCCCAACCCCAAAACAGGCCTCAAATCAAAACTTAGAAGGGTCAGGATGTCACATATTCTGTACTGATTTTTTTCCTCTAGTTTAACTGTGCTTTTTCTCTACCTGACCATTGAATCCCTAAAGATGTATTAAACTCAAATACTTCCACCTCTTCTTAGATAACTTTTCTCAGTGGAAAATCATATCTTCTTATTTTGTGTGGCTATTGGAATTTATTTATAATGGTTTTCTGACACAAAATACATCTGTTTGTGTCTCATGTTATGCATATAAATATATATGTCTAATAGAGTTCTGGAATTAAAATCCAACACTTAAAAGGTGGAAGCTATGCCTTTATAATTCCAGAGCAACCTCTCCTCCTATCCTTAACCCTTAATCTGCATCTTGGTATACCATAAATGTTCAGTATGTATGTGTTGAGTTGAAATGACAAAAGTTTAAATAATTTTATAAAATTTTCTTTGTAATTAGTTTCTAAATGCTTATTGTTCATACTGATTTATTGAGTCATTTATCATAATTGGGTTAATTAAACCTACAGATCTCTTTTGGGATAACTATGGTGAGGAGAAGATAGCTAAGAACTTCTTGTACAGATAAGAAGATATAAACTTGTGTTGGGGGCAAGATAGGCACTGTGTGTGTGTTTAAATCTTCCTCACCATAGGCAATAACTCTAGGGATATCAGGCTAACAGAACCAACCATCCGTCAGCTGGCATCAATCTTGAAAAGTAGTGTTAGATATTATTTATCTAGAGTTTGCCATATATCAGGAATATGCATTAAATAATTGAGTCCTCTTTAAACTGTATGAGTAAGTACTATTGTTACACATCTTTTACATATAATGAAAACAAGACTTAGAAAGGTTAAATAATTTTCCCGGTTCACACATCTAATAATTGACAAAACTGGGCTATGAACTTAGGCAATGTCATCCCAGTGCCTACGTTCTTAAAATCTACACGTATTTGTTCTCATAATGTAATCCTGCCTATAAGTTTGATTCCTAATATATAAGACTAATACAACCACATTCCAGTGGACATCCCTGAGGCTCCTTCTCTAACTAAGAATACATGTTTTTCTGCATCCAGAGGTGCAAAAATGTGGGGAGAAGAAAAGGGACCCTTTTGAATAGAAGAAATAATCTTGATTTTCAGATTTGACCTTTAAAATTATGTCTATTGATTCTACAAAGACTGAGAATGCAATAAAGAAAGTTTGAAAAATGGAACAACTGAGGTATTATTTGGAAAGTTTTTCTCCAGTCCCCATGGTTCCCTGGGAGTGGAGGTTATGAAGAACATGAATCCAGTTATAGAAGATGAACATTGATTTTTGGATATCTGCATAGTAGAATATTAATCAGACTCCTCTCCACCCACTGAACATACCTATTATAAGAAGTAGTTGATGATAATAATCACACATTCATTGTACTTAAGAATGACTCTTCCTCCAAAAATTTCACTATGTAGGAAATAATAAGATTTTTTTTTTTTACTTTAAATCAAATCAACATAACTCTAACCTTATATTTCCTGTAGTTCCAGTAGAAGGGAGGCTTCGAATCAAGTTGATTTCATGATTCATTACCCATACACACTGACCTTAATTTTTCTTTTGAACCATCTTCTCTTTCTTTTATTTTTTTTATCCCTAACCCCTGGCCAGAAAAGAGCAGTCCCTCCTTTTCCCTCTCTTTCTAAGATGTTTAATATACTTTCTTCTGATTTGACCAGAGATAACAGATAGTGGCTTGCTGGCTAATGTTTAAGAATAATGAAATTTTGAAATTAATTGCTTATAAAAAAATTCTGGATTCTCCTGAACAATAGACAGATCTGGCAACACTGGGCTGGCAGTCCCTCCTGATAGCATTACCTGGGGAAGAGCACTGCTTTCCTCTCTTGAAGGACCTAGTAGGCTTCACTCTCCGTGATGAGTAGCATTAATGTCTCCTAGAGCACTAAACCAATGGTGACTGCCACTCATCATCATGTTTGCACTTCTGTCTTCCTTATACCTGAAAAATATTTTCCTATATTGATGTCACTATTGACCATGATGGCTGTAACTTCGCCTCAGCTTGGTTAAACTTTAAACTTGCTTTTTCATGACTATAGGTCCATGACCTCCTGCTTTGTCTTAGATTTATTTTAGAAAACTTGCAATTATAAATTCTTTCTCTTGAGTTATAAATATTCTCTCAGCCTCTTGACGAGTTTGCAACCCAGAAATACCTTTCTCAAGGACCTGGAAAGCATCTTTTCAAAATGTGGTAATCAAGAAAGATAGTGCCCTGATATTTCAGTCTCTCTAGGTGGGTAGGAGCTTAACTTCATTTAGCAAATACAGATGGCCGAATCACATTGGCCAACCTGTCTCCTGAAGTCCTCCTGCATTTTTCTATCAGTTTATTCCAATGCTCAAAAACTCTTCTACCTATTGATGCTACAAAGTTGATTTCAATTCCTCTCTCTTATAGTGACAGTCCTGACCTCTATTGTATTAATCTGGAGTAAAGGCTTTTTTGCCTGTTTAACTCTGTCCAATGCAATTTTTCTTTGACACTATCAAAAGAAGGAAAAAAAAAAAGATGAGTCAAAATTCTAAATATTAAAAAAAATGGAAGAAAGTGCACTCCTTAATGTAAATAATGAATATTCCTGCATAGAAAATTATGCAACCAATTTGAGCCTCTGTGTAAAAAATTAAAACCAGTGTACTTCATTCATTTAGGCACTTGCCTGGCTCTGTCAGTATATGAATTTGTGACCCCTGGTTTGTAGTTTCATAAAAGCCACAAAGAAAGGTTATTTTCTAGTACTTTCTGTTTCAGGCCCTGAAGAGCCCCTGAGGCAAAGAAACACAAAGACCTCCTCAGAACAGAAGAAAAAATGCAAAGCACAAAACACAGTGAACTCTTACTCTGATTGTTCCTCAGCAGAGAAAACAAAACATAAATGAATTTTCCTATAAATTATCCTGCCACATAGTATTAGTGAAGTGTAGTATTTTCTGCTCATCTTCCCCATGTATGTGCCTGTTTGTGAATAATTTACCAAGAGAGATTCATTAACAGCTTTCTTTCTGTTTTTTAGTTTTCAATAAAGTTAGGACACTTTGATTTTCGTTTTGATCTGTGGGATTTAAATTACAATATGGATACTTTAGCTTGTGAAAGTCAGTTTGAAATACACTTAATTGTACTGAGATTCTTGGATGAAAAAAAACTAGATAAATACTGATTCTTTCCAAGACTAGTAGGCCCTTGAGTTTTTTCTATGATTTTTAAATGCCTCCTGTCCTTTTGGTTAATCTCTCTGGGACTCTGCATACTACTTTCCATTAATCTATTCTGTAGTGTCATCTTAATTTACATATACTATTGCTAAAGGTGCTCTCCAGGAAGGAGTGATAAATCACACATGTATTCTTTAATTTATCATCCACGTTACTCAATATGAGTTTACTGACTTGATTTTCAACTTATGAAATTTGTACTAATGCTTCTAATTCAAAATTGGCCAAATAAGCTACACTATAATAACTTCATCATTTCTATGAAGCACACAAGTTATCATGATTACATGTCTGCCATTTGTTTCTCTAAAGGGGAAAGTCTTATACTTCTTTATGTCATCCTTATTTATAGAAGAGCTGCTTGGGAGGCCATGACACAACAGACAATCTCTTTTTCATCACTGAAGTATTTTTTTGAAACTTAAGCCATCCTTTCACAGCCTCCAGGTCTTCAAGATTCATGCTTAAAAAGTAATCTATAAAGATTTTGAAAGACTTGTGAAGAACAGACATCTTAGTCTTATCTAGAGATATTCTGTCATTATTAATCAGTGTCTGAGTATTATAACACATTCATTAGGCACATAAACAAATCAGAATTCACATGCGTATAAAACATACTGTGTAGAAAAATTTGGCTTTAAATTGAGATTGCCTTGCTTTTTGTGTACAGAATTTAAAATCAAGAAATAATTTCAACCAAGTAAAACCCATATTGTCTGAAAACATTATATTTACTCTAATCAACTGAAGATAATGTATTTGTTGATGTAAATATTGATATAAATGTATATGAGTCTTTATTTTTCTAATTTTTGGTCCTGAGAAGTAAAGTAGCCATAATTTTGCTTCTTTTGTATACCATGTATTCTGAGGAATTCATAATATTTAAGCTTTCTTTATCACTTACCTTAAAGTGCAATTATAAGTAATTAATTATTCAGCACTTTTAACCCTGACGCTACAGTGTATTGTAAATAATATTGTTTTTCTAAATTTCTTAGTTTATATTTCTTTGCATTTTTTAAACTAAAGTTTCTATAAAGTAGTATGAATATTTAAATATGTAAAACATTAATTTGATTTACATTATTTAAAGTATAAAACCATTTCAAGAAGGACTATTCATAGATATTCCAACTACAACTACTACAAAATACTTCGTAAGACATTAGCTAAAAAAGTGTGAACTTGAACATCTTGATAAACTTATCTATTTTGATGCTTTTCAGAACCAACTTATGGTGTGTCAAAATTCAAATGGTAATGCATGATAAGGAGAGTTCTTAGTCCTCAAAAATTAAAGGCCCCCAAATAAAAAATATAAAGATTGAAAAAATAGAGGGAAAGGATCTTGTTCTAATGTTGTTTTATTCACTCTTCTCCAATAATCAGAAGAGCAATTAAAAACATTTATTTAAAGCCTATTTCTAACTTTTCACCCTATGTCCTCATTCCTCATAAGTAAATATATCAAATGTGATAATTTTGAAAAACCCAAAAAATATCATCATTAATAATGTAATTTTATATTGTTCAAATGAAAAAAATGAATTTTGAATATTTATAATTTTTTATAAATGAATTTATAAAGACATTTAATAAGTGTTTATTGCTCATATGATATTATTCTCCAGTTTTCCTCTCTTCTATCCCAATATCCCTACCACTGAAAAGAGTCACTGAGGTATGACCAGGAACAAAAAAATAAAATAAAAATAACAGTAACAATAAAAACACCACACTTCCACAGTTTTATTTTCACATTGATTTCAAATGATCACAGATATCACGATATCGAAAAACAAACAAATATAATCAAACAGATCTTCAAGCAACTATAGCCAAAATAACCAATGATTAAAAGATGATGAGAATGATATGTACTGCAAGATGCAAAAGTTTGTGCATGACAAAATGAATAAATAAAATCAAGTGGCCAAGCCAAAATAAACTAAACAGAAAGTATATGCATGAAGCAAAATCACTTGTTGTTAAAGTGCTCACAATGTTCTCTTTTTATATATAGCCTAATTAAAAACTTATTTTGACAGTGACAGAAATAAAGCTGTATTTTATTTTAAAATTATTGGAACTGGTTTCACAACCACAGCCTTGCCAACCCTTGTTGGTGGAGGCAAATGATGTTTGTGGAGAATTTATCCTTCAACTTCTTCTTTCTGCTTCATACACATAACAAGTATTTTGAAAACATATGTGGCTTTGTTTTACTCTTTTTTCGCATTCTTAGAGTTTAATAAGAAAATTCATTTTGAGTTTAATGTTTTTAAAATTTTTCTTTGCATTCTTGGTTTAAATTTATAAAAAATAAATAGGGAACCTACTGAGGTAAGGAAATTTTTCTCCCTATATCTCTTGAATATTTATGCAAACTTGCTTTTTAATACACTAAACACCAGACACATTGAGAAGACTATTTGGTAAGAAGTTAAACCAAGAACAATAAAGTTCAGTATTTTGATCTTATTCCTCTTTTGATGTTATAATTTCTTTGTTTAAAATTTTAATTATATTCACATTTTTTAAAATTATATTCACAGTTTTTTTCCAATACTATCAGATATATCAAAAGCTCCATCAGGAATGACAAAGGAGAAATTACAACTGATGCCATGGAAGTATAAAATATCATCTATGAATACTATAAAAACCTCTATGCATGTTAAATGTAAAATGTGGAGGAAATGGTCAAAATCTTAGAAACACACAGCCTCTGTAGGCTCAACCAGGAAGAAATAGAATTCCTGAACAGACTAGTATCAAGTATCGAAATTGAAGCAGCAAACAAAAATCTTCCTAAAAAGAAAAGTCCCGGACCAGATGGTTTCACATCCAAATTTTTTAAGACCTACAAAGAAGTGATGCCTATCCTTTAGAAATTATTCCACAACATCAAGAAGGAAGGAATTCTCCCCAACATGTTTTATAAAGCCAACATCACCCTGATACCAAAACCAGGAAAGGACACAACAACAAAAGAAAACTACAGACCAATATGCTTTATGAATATAGATGCAAAAATTCTCAAGAAAATCCCAGCTAACAAAATTTAGGTGCTTATCAAAAAAATAATCCATGACAATCAAGTGGGCTTTATCCCAGAGATTCAGGGATGGTTCAACATACGCAAATCTATAAATGTAATTCACCACATAAATAGAAGCAGAAACAAAGACCATATGATCCTTTCAATAGACACAGAAAAAGCATTCCACAAAATTCAACACCCTTTTATGATAAGAACACTTAACAAAATAGGCATAGATGAGACATACGTAAAAATGATACAAGCCATATATGACAAACCCACAGCCAACATCATACTAAATGGGGAAAAATTTAAAGCATTCTCACTTAGAACTGGAACCAGACAAGGTTGCCCTTTATCACCAATTCTATTCAACATGGTACTGGAAGTCCTAGCCAGAGCAATCAGACAAGAGAAGGAAATGAGAGGCATCCAGATGGGGACAAAAAAGGTCAAACTATCACTGTTTGCTGACGATATGATCTTATATCTAGAAAACCCCAAAGATTCTGCCATGAGACTACTAGAATTGATAAACAAATTCAGCAAAGTCTCAGGTTACAAAATCAATGTACAGAAATCAGTAGCATTCATGTATACCAACAACAGTCAAACTGAGAACCAAATCAAATCAATATCTTTCACAACAGCAAAAAAGAAAATAAAATACCTAGGAATATATTGAACTAAGTGGTGAAAGACCTCTAGAGGGAGAATTATGAAACACTGAGGAAGGAAATAGCAGAGGATGTAACAGGAGGAAAACCATACTATGTTTATGGATCAGCAGAATCAGCATTGTTAAAATGTCTATACTACCCGAAGTGATCTACAGATTCAATGCAATCCCTATTAAAATACCAACTTCATTTTGCACAGATCTAGAAAAAATTCTATGCTCTTAGGGAACCACAGAAGACCCCATACAGAAAATGCAATCTTATGCAAAAAGAACAAATTGGGAGGCATCAATTTACCAGATTTCAAGCTACACTACAAGGCTATCATAACTACAGCAGCATTATATTGGCACAAGAACAGAGACATAGACCAATGAAATAGAACTGGGAAGCCAGATGTAAAACCATCCTCATATAGCCATCTAATCTTTGACAAAGCAGACAAAAACATACACTGTGGAAAAGAATCCTTATTCAATAAATGCTGCTGGGAAAATTGGATAGCCACATGTAGAAGACTGAAATAGGATCCGCAAATAAATAAGTACATTTAGGAATATTTGGTTATATTATATAAATTTTTAAAACCTACTGAATTAACCCTAAGATGTCTGTTTCAGACCTTTTCAGAGTAGATACAAATTTGTGAAAATTTTCTATTAGTAAGAGTAAGCAAGTTATAATTGGTCTTTTATTAATTAAACAAGATTGGGATATTCTCAACTTTAACAACAGCCAAATTTGGCTCTATTAGTAGAATTGTTTCAACATTATATTTCCTATTCTTACCTAATTCTTCCTGTTCACTCAACCTTCTGAAGTTCCTCTTGTTATTGCTAAATAACTTGTTTGTTTTTTTGTTTGTTTGTTTTTTCATTGTGATCAGTAAAGATGCTTGATGCAATTTCAATTTTTTAAATTTGTTAAGACTTATTTTGTGACCTAATATAGTCTCTCCTGGAGAACATATCATGTATTCCTCAGAAGAATGTCTATTCTCCATCTGTTGGTTAGACTGTCCTGAATGTGTCTGTTAGGTTCATTAGAACAAAAGTGAAGTTTATCTCCAATTTTCCTTTGTTAATTTTATATAAATTTGTCCATTGATGAAAGTTGGGTGTTCAAGTCCCCTACTATTATTGTATTGCAGGTGATCTTTCTCTTTTGGTCTGTTAATATTTGCTTTATACATTTAGGTGTTACATGCATATCTATTTACATTTGTGATATAATCCTGCTGTATTGACTTCTTTTTCATTATATAATGGGCTTTTTTCTTTTGTATTATTTTTGACTTAAAGTATATTTTATCTGATATAAGTGTATCTACTTTTGTTCTGTTTTGGTTTTAATATGCATGGAATATCTTTTTCTATCCCTTCACTTTCAGTATGCCTATCTTTATAGCTGAAGTGAGTTTCTTCTAGATAGCATATAGCAGTTGAGCCTTGTTTTACTTATCCATTCAGCTGCCACTATATGTCTTTTAATAGGATAATTTTGTCCATTTACATTCAAGGTTATTATTTATACCTAAGGACTTACTACTGCCATGTTGTTATATGTTTTCTTGTTGTTTTATCATTCCTTTCTTACTGTCTTCCTTTGTGTTTACATGATTTTCTCCTGTAGTATGTTTTAATTTCTTGCTTTGTATTTTTATTGTGTCTATTATTTTTTTTTTGTGGTTGCCATGAAGCTTATACAAAATTATTTAAACTGAAGACAACTTTTCAAAAAAAATAAACAAATAAAAAATAAAAAATAAAAAATAACTCTATTCCACCCATTTTGAGTTTGTTATGTCTAAATTTACATGTTTCTCTTTACCTATATCTTAACAAATTGTTGTGGTTATTATTCTTTAAAAAGGTGTGTCTTTTCATCTTTATGCTAAAGATATGAGTGGTTTACATGCCGCAATTATAGTAATAGAGTATTATGAATTTTTCTGTGTACTTACTTTTATCAGTGAGTCTTATACCTTCTGATGTTTTCTTGTTGCATATTAACATCATTTTCTTTCAGATTGAAGAACTCCCTCTAGTATTTCTTGTAAGGTAGGTCTGGTGGTGATGAATTCCCTCAACTTTTATCTGGGGAAGCCTTTTGCTCTCCTGCATGTTTGAAGGCTAGCTCTGCAGGGTAAAGTATTCTTGACTGACAATTTTCTTTACTTTAATACTTTGAGTATGTCATCCTACTGTCTGCTGAGTAGACTTCTCCCACTGAGAAGTCTGCTGCTATATGTATTAGAGCTCCTTTATATGTTATTTGCTTTTTTTCCCTCTCTCTACTTTCATTTTTCTTTCTCTGTCCCTGACCTTGGTGAATTTGATTATCTTATGTCTTTTAGTAATCTTATTTGGGCTGAATCTACTTGGTGATCTTTGACCTTTCTGTACATGGATATTTATGTCTTTCAATAGGTTTGGAAAATGTTCTTCTATTATTTATTTTAAAAAGCTTTCTCCCTCTTTCTCTTTATCTACTCCCTATTGAATGTAAGTAACTCTTACATTTGCTCTTTTGGGTAATCCCATAAATCTCATAAACATTTCTAATTTATTTTCATTCATTTTTTTCTTTTTTTTCTCTTTTGACTTCCATTCAAATAGACTGTCTTTGGACTCTTATGCTTTCTTATGTTTCATCAGTTCTGCTGTTGAGAACCTCTAATGCATTTTTCACTTTGTTCATAGTATTTTTTAGTTCCAGGATTTCTGTCTGATTTTTTCCTACTACCCCAATCTCTTTCTTAAATTTCTTTGATAAATACCAGAATTGCTTCTCTGTTTTCTTGATGGTTGTTGAGCTTCCTCCAACAGCTATTTTGAAATCCCTATCTTAGAGGTCACACATCTTCAAATAAGTAACTAGATCCTTGTTTATGTCACTTACTGAGATCATGTTTCCATCAATGTTCTTGATGCTGTGGATATATGTCAGTATCTGGGCATTGAAGAATTACTGATTTATTCATCTCTTTTCAATCTGGCTTTGTCTGTACCTACCCTTCTTCTTGGGGCCCTCCAGGAATATAAAGGGGACTGACTGTTAAGTTCTCTAAGCCTGTGGTCACTGCAGCCATTTCAACATTAGAAAGCATCCTAAGCTCATGTTTGCTGCAAATGTCTTGAAGACTCTTAGGTCCGCAGCCCTAATGGACTTAGAGAATAGCAGGGACAGTTCCCTGAGTGCCCAGACAAAGTCCCTCATGTACTCCCTCTCCTTGCCTCAAGCAGAAAGAGTCTCTTTCCCCCTGTACTGCTCAGAGTTGGGGAAAATGTGATGTAGGCACACCCATGGTTGCCACAGCTGGCACCACACTGAGTTGTACCTGAAGCCCATGACCACCCATGCTGATGTGGCACCAGGGCTCACCCAAGGCCCACACCTGCTACCACCTGACTGCCACTGATATTTATTCATAAACTGAGGCCATTTTAGTCAGTTGGCAATAAAGTAAGCAGGACTTGGTTTTGTCTTGCTGAGGCAGATTCCCTTCTGGCCTAGGGTGGATGTATAAGCTCTCTCAATGGGCACAGGCCTGGAATCAGAGGCCACAGGTTTGTGTCTTGTGCTGTGTTTTACTGTGGCTGGGCCTGTATTAGATTCCAAGGTATACTCCCATGTACATTTCCCTCTCAGTCCCTCAAGGAGGCAGCACTGCATTGCCTGGATTTAGGGAAGGAGTTGTGTAAGCAATGTAAGACTTTCCTTCCTATGCTGTTCAATATGTTTTTTTCTTGTTATGCTAAAACCAGGTACTGTGATTTCTCACTTGATGTCTTTAGCTCTTGTGAAGGTATTTTCTTGCATGGAGAGTTGTTAAAATTGATATTTCTTTGGAGGGACAATTACTAGAGTGTTTTATTCTGCCATCTTGCTCCACCTCCCTCAAGGATTATTGATTATATGGATTATTGCTCTGTTATTTGGTCTGTTTATTTTTCTTTTGTTTGATTTTTATTTTTTCAAAAGATGCTAACCTCAGTGGAGTACTAAGCATTAGAAAAGAGAACAAGAGAAAGAAAGATACACAATTATAGGGGGACAGGAGAGAAAAAGAGGTAAAGAGAGATAAAGAAACATGGGGGGGAGAAAGAGAGAGACTTATTTCTAAGTTCTAGCACATAACACAAATTTATTGCCTAATTTATTTATTATTGAAAGTGTATTATTAAGTTGAATGGGCAGAGCACATATGTTGCTATTGCTGGAGGCAACCATAAGTCACATTCTGACAGGTTACATGTATTTAATGCAACTATTTATTTTTTATACATGAGACATGAATAATTTCTTTAGTAATTGCCAAATCATACACTTCTAGAAATTCATGGCATCTTGTTAGGAAAATACATTTACCAAAATGTCATGGGAATTTATGCATATTTAAAAGCAAATTCAGAGGAAATATGTATAGTAGCTTCAAATTTTCTTTCCAAAGGGTGACATTGAGAGATAGCTTGCATTTTGATGTATTATTTTTTGAACATGTTTTAAAATTTTTAAATGTTTTGTGCATTTCAATAAAATGTACTCAGATGTAAAACAGCCTAAATGTATATAGTATAAGACTATTACGTAGTAATAAGATAAATATTTTTTGTGTTTTCTTTTCTTTATTTGGGGGTAAGAAGAGGCAGTGTAAGTTTATTAATTTGGCTTCACAATTTTCTAAAGATATCTGTGAAAGCTGAGACCTGTCTTTATAACATTTTAACTGTGTCTTTAGAGAACTCATCAGTTGACACTTCACCAGAAAAATTAGCACAAACCTTTTACAAAAAGTGAATAATCTAAAACCAAAAGTGAAAAATTGATGTACTTTATGAAATGCCAATGTTTCTGGGGTATAAACTAACCCATAAGTAAATTTGATGTTCCAGGTATTTTTTTAGTGCCATAATATGAACTAAGGGGATAGGATAATGTATAATACAGCAAATCCTGAGGGAAGAAAAATCTAATAGTATTCTTCAATCCCATAATACAAACTTTCAATATCTACTACCTCGAGGAATAAATTCCTATTTAGTCATTGGTATTTAGGTAATTAGTATTTGGTATTTACACAAGACAATAGAATGTTTTTTGGAATAATACATTGCACATCAAAATATTAGATTAAAATATTTTAAGAAATATGTGTTTCCTAAATTTATGCTTTCAAAAAATTTAATAGTTCTGGATTTTTTGATAGAATCATTTAGAATACTTGGCTGAGCTTCACTGAACTTCAATCGTTCACTCATTTTTATGCTTATCAATAGACCAAGCATGTCACATTCAGTGGCTCTGACAATGGATTCAAATATATTTAAAAACTAAACATGTCCTCCCTCTCTTACTTTCCACTCTTGTCATAAAATCTTATAATCCATTGTTAACTTTTTTACTTTTATAGACTTTTAGGCAATATAACTCATTTTCTTAACTACCCCTAAAATGTGTAGAAATAATAATTAAAACAAAAGCACAAGTGCTTACTAAGGTGGACTATCAATGAGTCACAAAGATATAATGAAATTTCTGCTATATCCGTTATGTTTTTATTTTTACCTACTATATATTATGTACAAATATATATCTCAAAAATATTCAATAGTGTTTTTCAAATGGAAGATAGTTATTTTTCAGGACTGATAGATTGGCTCCATGTACAGGTCATAGCTACATTTTTCTAGCAGTAGCATTTTATGGTGACAATAATGCAAAAACAAACAAACAAAAAACTATCCTTACACAATCCTGCCAAAGCTAGCTATTTTGAACATTTATTCATTCGTTAATTTTGGAAAGTGTAATTGAGTACTTGCAGTATACACCTAGGGGCTGGAGAACAAACTTCTCAGAATCTTCTCTCGGAGGCATTTACATATTAATAGGGAACTATAAGCCCATACGTATTAGAAAAATAAGATATTTGAATACCATGAGAAAGATATCATAAATATATGAGAGCTATTATGGAACACCATAGGATGAAAATATAAATTCCTACTGGAAATACCAGAGAAGTCTAGAATCTTGGCAGGCAGAAGTGAGGAAGAACTAGAATGTAAGGGGAAGAGAGATGTTTTAAGCAGAAGTAATAAAGTAATGAAAACTACAAAAGGTAAAAATCATGTATGTGGGAAAATGAAGAAAAATAGAAATATGACTTTAAATTTTATGATATAGCTTGATTATTAGTAGCTCTGAATAGGATGTTGAACAAGATATGGCTTGAATCTGGCCACCTATAAATGAGTTATGAAAGGATAGCTTCTCTTTCTTCACAGCCCTGGATGGCACATATACTTTGTTTTGCATAGCCAAAGGGGAAAATCATTCTCTTGTTTTCTGAGAGTTGGCAATTGTTTTTTCTTTTATTCAAAGTTGATCTTTTTATATTCTTTAGCTTAAAACTATCGATTTACTTAAATTGACAAGTAAAAATTGTATATCTTTATCATGTATGACATAAGGTTTTGAAATGTATATACATTATGGAATGGCTGAATTAACATATGCATTACCTCACATACTTATTGTTTTTTTTTATGATTAGAACACCTAAAATTTATCCTCAATAATTTTCAATATATTATTACTAGCTATAATCATCATATTATACAGTAGATCGCTTGAAATTTTTCCTCCTATCTAACTAAAAATTCTTTCCTATTTACCTAGAAACATGTTTACCCACCACCCAAACTAACTGTCCACATTTTCCCTGATGGGGACACAGCATATGTACACAGAGTTACCCCCACCATGTCCAAGAGCCCCTTAACTCACAGCAGGGCTCTTTCATTACTTCTTCTAACACATCATAGCAGTCCTCTCCCTTCTCTGTTTTTGAAAATTCTTTCCCATCTTGAAGTCCCTTTCATTTTCCCTTTCCTCTCCTATAAAAATTCTAATTCTGTTTAGGGACTAAATTAAGTAGTAGTTACTGGCTTATTTCCTCCAGCTGAATGGTGAATTATTCAGAATTATTATTATTCAGAATTTGTATTTACATTTAAAACAGCGTAATGATGTATCCTTTTATCTCAACTGTGACAACACAGTGGAGAGCAAATAATGTGCTCTACAAAATTGGAAGATAAAGTCAAGGAAGTAATATTTTTTTGGTAATAACAGACTAAAATATGTATCTCATTGCTTTTTACTTGGAAATAGTTTTCATCAATATTGGAATACAATTTAGTAATCATTAAAAGCTATAATTATAAGTAATTCCTTAATCTGAAACAGTGTTTTGTTCAGTATTAATCCTACCTCAATATAAAATTATATATTATAAATTTATATTAGTATGTGTCTGTAGATATATACATTATAAACACACACATACACACATACATACGTACACTACAATAAGAAATATTGGATGGAAATTATGATTTTAGTAATGGCAGAAATGTCATCCCTACCTTCGCTAAATGCTATTATATATTTCAGGAGATGAAGAAAGGAAGAAAAAAGAGAGAGAAGGAGGAAACAGATGAGGAAGGGAGGCAAAAGGGAGAAAGAAAAGATAATATCTAGAGTTTATTTCTAGGCCTCTGAAATTAAGTTAGGTACCTAGTCATGTAAAAGTTTATTGTGATACATATAAAATCTGTAATGAGTAGCCAAGACAAAAGGCTAATAAATACATACACTGAAAATATGCATAATATATGGACAAAAAGGAAGTTCTGTAGTCTTTGCCCACCTTTAACTCCACAGACCTATTGAGCGACGATTTATACTTTTTAAAAAAAATTTATGACTTGCCTATAGTAATATGATCTCCCTTTTTCCCAAGATTCACTTTGAAACCTATGACTCACTGTGGCATTTTTTACAGAGTTCTTCATTTTAATTGTATATGTTCACAGTTGGGTTTTTGGTATCTCTGAACTTATTACAAAAAGACCTTTGTAATAGTCTTTCAAAATTAATGAATCAAATGACTGTGAACACACAGGTTTCTGAAGTACATTTAAAAAAGGACAAGCTTTAAAAGTCAAGGATCATAAGAAAGAGGATCAAGTAAGTACTACAGCCAATAATCCAATTCATTCTTCAATGCTTCTGAATTTAAAATTAGAAGTGTTTCACTATACCTGAATTACTTGAGTTACTTTGGCTCAGATAAGTAATACTAATAGATCAACCGTAAAGATAATCTTCTAACTTTATATTTAGACTCACTGAAATTTCTGCTATTATCAAAATATTGTTTTATATGTGAAAGATGTACTAGGAAGATCTAAGGTTTTTAACACAAAAAACACATTAGGTATGTTGTATCACATGCATAATATAAGCATGACTTTTTTCTCAAAGCTTCACATTTTTATGTAGTTATACAGTTAAAATACAATTCAAGAGACTTCTCATTATACTTGTATTCCTCTAAAGGTGCATAGTAGAAATAACAGTTATTGTAGTGTTATGCTAGTGAAGAAAACTAATTAGCTTAGGTCAGAGGATATAAAAACGGAATGGTAAGCAGTAAGTGAATCATTAAAAGAAAAGAAGAAATAGATTCCATGAGGCAAGAGATCAAAGGAATAAAACTCAGGCTGAGGTAAGTTCATTGCTCGCACAATTCCCCTTAATGCAATAAAACAAATGAAGAATCAGTTAAGTAGAGAGGACTTTCCATTGTATCCAAGATACTCATCATTTCTACTCTCCAATGACTTCTCAAATTTGCATAAGTAAAAATCATTATTCATGTAGAAGTAGACTACATGACCACAGTTTTCCTTAGGGATCATGCAACATCAAAAATTATTAAAGATGTTAGCTCACATTTCTAGAAACCCTGGTAGTACCATTGGGTAAAATGCACAAGTAAAAAGTGTTGTAAATAAACATGGAAGAGAAAATCAGACAAACACAGGGGTAAAATGGGTATGTAGGGATAATCTCCTATAATTTATAAAATCTATTGTTAACCTATTTAAAAAGCTCATGGACAAGGTGGAAGCTTGGAGTGAGTTCTGTTTGATGTTCTACATATTTTTATCTTTTATAGATGCCTGGACAGACACACCTTACTGAGCTCTGCAACCATTTTCTATCCTCATATTCATCCCTCATTACTGCAGTGTTAAATGCAACCTCAGTTTACCTTCACTGGGTAACACCGGTGTTCTGCTTTTTACAACAGTACTCTGCCTTCAAAATGGAGTTCCTCTTTTTGTCCCATTTCTCATCTGGAGGTTCTTTTCTTGACAAGGTCAAGGACATTAAGCTGAAAATTTTATTCCTGTTATTGATCGATCATAGCCTAATGGGTCACCTCATTTGAAAATAATATCTCCATTGTAACATCAGGGATTTCTAGGCATTATCTTAATTTGTAAATTATTGAATGATTTTCAATAATAGATCACGTGTAGTAAGCTAGGAAGATTAAGTTTTTCTAAGGACCTTTTAAGTGAGAGGTAAAATGTGATGGCTTTCAACATCATGCTTGAAAATTCTGATATACAACTAGAGTTCAAAGGCATACCACTTGGGAAATTGTGAATACAATACAAAAATCATTGAGCTGATGAGGAAATAAAGTTAGATTGGTTTCAGAAAACTTATAACTGCATAGATGTGAAGTCAGTTGCCTCAGAAGCCATTTCAGTAACTAATCATTCTATCTCTAATTCACAAACACTTAATGAAGATAACTTCAACTTTTAAAAATTCATGTTTACATTTATGGGACTCATTGGGTCAATTCCTATTAATGAACGTGTTCAGAAACCAGGTTCATGAACATAAAGATTAAATATAAAGATTTTTTTAATAAGAAATATTATCACCAGAAATATTATTCTTCCCACACATAATTTTTACCCCATAGATCCAAGAAATGAGGCAAAATCAAGATTAGAGTAGAGATCTAAGAGAACTCACTGCCGCTGAATCGAATGAAGTGCAAAGGAGCAATTTAAAAGTAATGAAAAACAAACAAAATGAATGCTAACAAAGTGCTTCATTTTCATTGTTAGATAAAACTTTAAAAACAATCAAAAACTTTATCAACTGGTGAATATTTTATTCCATATTATGTTAGAGAGTCAATGTTATATCTATACAGACTACCTTTTGCAACAAGTTTTTTCAAATCATATTTAAAAGAGGCTCTTAGTAAGAAATTCTAAGCAAACACATATGAAGTAAAAATTCTCAGAAAAATTGTAAAGAGATTGGAAAGTTACATAAAATTACAGAAAAGTTTCAGAATATTAGTATAAAGGCAGAGGCCACACTTCTCTGCCTAAATTAAGGCTTGTAGGGTTTCTTTTACTGCAAATTTTTTATATGGAAACCTCTCTTTCAATGAATCTGCACTGATCTTGGAAATAATTATTTAGAAGATAATATAATAATCAAAATAACTTGATAAGAATAATTTATATATTTGATATATTTACACAAAAATAATTGAGAATCCTATGTGACAGATATTTTAAGCTGAATGACACTTTACCTGAAAAAAGAGCTTTTTTATTTTTATTGTTTTGAGTAAATTTTTCTATTGTTTTTATTTCTATGAAGTATATTTTTGCCACTCAATAAAATCCAATCTTTGGTTTAAAAAAAAGTCTCCATGAAAACAGATGATCATGCTGAGCCTTGTTGACATAGCAGTATGAGGAAATAGCCAGACTCTTCAAACTTCATGATAGCAGAAATTTCCTCTGCAATGGTGGTCATTAAAATTGTGAAAGTGTATACCATGAATATCACTAACTAGAAATCCTGCATCTTGAAACTCTTAATGTTTGAATCAATAGCAGTAATATAAATGCTCTTATGATTAAAAAATCTAATTCAAACTGTAGCTCCTGTATGATTTGTAGTGAAAAATAGTGTATTGTTCAACCTAGAAATATAATATGGTGAACATTTAAAAAGATGCCTAGTCTTCAAATTAAAATTGTAATTATTTTTAGAATCAGGCAGGAAGGATGAGAGAATATTGCCCATCATTTTCTTCACTTGTCGTTAACAAGCATTATGCTTTTCATAATTTAGATGGACCCAAGGAGAGTACAATAAAATATTTTTTATTTCATTTTGAAGTGAAAGTAAAACTGCCTCATTAAAGAAATCATGTTGTAATCACTGAAGAAAAACTGAGCCTACATAACTTTATTGGGAGCAAAGGCCATCCTTAATAGACACAAAGTAAGTATATTACTAAAGTGATAGATTTTCTGTCATACATTCTCAATTAAAGCCAGTTTGTCACCAAAAAAGATATTTCTTCAAGTCATTCACTAACTGTGAGTATCAAAAGTTTTTGGAATAAAGAATCATAGAAAGAAATAAGGATGATCGTGATTATATAAGTATCACTATATAATGATATACTAAAAACGGATCTGAAAAATGTTCTTCTTTGACCCACATGTTATTTAAAAGGATGTTCTTTAATCACCAAGTATCTAGGGATTTTCCAAGTATCATTTTGTTATTCACTTCTAGTTTAACTCCATTGTGCCCTGAGAGAAGATATTATATGATTTTTATTCTTTTAAATTTGTTAAGTATGTTTTATAACTCAGAATATGGTGTATCTTGGTGAGTGTTTCATATGAGTTTGAGAATTTGTGTTCTGCTATAGTTGGATGAAATACTCTGTAGACATCTATTATATCCAGTTGGTTGATGGTGTCATTAAGTTCAATTACTTCCTGCCGACCGGATTTGTCCATCTCTGATAGAAGGGTGTTGACCTCCCAGCTATAATAGTGGATTCATCTATTTCTTCCTTGCAGTTTTATCAATTTTGCCTCATGTATTTTGATGCCCTGTTGTTAGTATATTCATATTAAGGTTTATCACGTCTTCTTGGATAATCCTTATGGAACTTGAGGGATGTTCTAGTACAATATTTTTCTTTATATATCACATCTGCCCATGAAGCAACACAAGTGTTTTTTGGGAAGATGTTTTTAAAATTTTGTCCTCTATACAAAACTCTGATCTTTTAGAAAGCATCTTCATGTTTGTTATAATGTCATTAAGGGTAATATTAGGCTTCTAAGAAATTGCGCTGTTATTCAGCTGAAAAATTTATAAAAGTGGATAATTTTCAACTTGAGAGGTTCTTCTTTAAATTTTGTGGTCAGTGAGGAAATAACATGAATCTAATTTACTTTCAAACATTTAATTTCCCTTTACATCCATACAAACACTTTTTAAACTTATACGTTCAGTTTATCCATCAATCTCATTTTATTTCAAATTATCTCACATTTCAAACCACCTAGTTTTCCATTACCCTGGCCCGTGCTACCCCATACACAGACTGTCTGAAGCTCTATTCATCCTTTACTCCCTACCACCATCAAACTTTATATCTAGACCTCCCCATTTCTGCTAATGAATTACCTTTCTCTCCGTTATTCATGTGGAAGAATTCAGAGTCATAGTTCTTTCCCTTACAGATCCTATAAACCATCCATTGTCACAATTTAGTATTTCATGGAGTTTTCTATCATTCTTGCTCCCCTCTTTACATTTTTATTGCCAACAACATAATTATTACTGCATTATTGAACTATTATAGTGATTTTCCAGTACATTCTGTGCTTCTAGTTTTCTGATGCCTACATGACTCCCTCCAATTCACTTTAGATAGTACTAGCGGATAAATAATTACAGTACCCTATTGTCACCAAATTACTGCTTTGGTCAAAAATGTCTCAATTGCCCAATCCTTCAGCTTATAAAGTATAATATTAAATAATTTGGATGGATCCAAGATTCTATAGTTTTATGCAATTTTACATCCACAAATCTAAGTCTCTTCTTTTTCTTCTTTGCCTATCAAAACTTTTATATGTTTTAATCTCTTTGTGACTCTTGCCATGTCCATGATAGATCACATTGACCATCTCCATTCCCTGAATTACCATTTCTCACTATAGCGCCCAATTATTTTAGTACCTACATATACTAACTCAGCTTAAAGAGCTTTGAGTTCATATTTGCATGTGTTGTGTCTCTATCACAATCACCAGCTTAAGGTGGGAAAAATATTTTATTTTTCATTGTATTCCCCAAAACATTCTACTAGCATATTTTAGATATTGTAGACACTCTATTATTATTTTAACTTTTTGCTTCTGAAGCTGTTGGAATTAATGATTATGATTATTCTGTTAAAGGTATTTGATATTATGAGACGCTCTAATTACTGTTAAACATTAAGGTAAGGATGTAGATACTATTCAATGATGTTAAGGGAATCATGGCTGCTTTACTCTTGCCCTACAAATTACAGCTTCCAGTCTATAGGGTACTTTGTGTTAGAATCAAAATACCAAGTTATTAATAGCTATAGAAGTTTCTCAGATAGAGGATTCTTAAGTCATAAATTTTGTTATTTGTACTTTGCATGTTCAGGAAGTTCTATAAAGAAAAAGATAGAGTGGGACTTGCTTCAGAATGTTCTGTACCCATTTTCTTATTACATTGAATCAATAATATATATAGAGAGAGTCAATAGGATTCCAAGGGACCCTAACTCAATATATCTATCTTATTATGTTATGATAGAAAAAATACTATAGAAAATAATGCAAAGTAGGCATGCCTCCACCAGGAATCACAGCATAATAAATGTTCTTGAATTGGACTATTCAGGTTAGCAACCCTTTCCTGGACAGGGGGAAAGGGAGAGTGAGGGAAAGGAGACAGACAAGGAAAAGGATACTCTTTAGATGACTAAAGAGTTAAGAGGAGAACAATGGATTCTCTGTTCCCTAACCCATATCTCATTCAAAGCATCCTGTTTTGTTAACTCAGTAATTTCAATGGAAATCATTTATCATCTAAGGTTAAATGGGAAAGATTGTGTAAATGTTTTTTTATGTTCCCAACTCTAACGTGTGCATTTTATTTCACATTTTTGGATTTCTAAGTCAAAGTATGCCTTACAGTTCTTATGTTTTTAATATGGGCACAATTACTATTTTTTCTAAGTATATGACTTTCAAGCCCATGGTGTATTTCAAATCATCAAAATCTTAGAATAAAGAAAATGCAATATTATATCTATTGATATTTATGGAGTATATTTCTCAAGAAAATGAAAGAAATAAAAGGTCAATCTGTATTAATATGGGATATGTATGAATCTTCCTATGTATAACAATAACAATTAAACATTATTCTCTGTATCGGAGTTGTATTTTCTTATCCTTAAAACTATAGTAAGTCATATTTTAAAAATTATAGCCATAGCATAGCTTCAACTATAAATTATGCAAATAGTTTTTGTATATCCTTAGTTTCAGCTGAAAATTATAGGGAGCATTTTGTCTAATATTGGGATTAAGTGATTAAGGAAGAACATTAGCATCCTGAGAACAGTTTTGTGATTCCTATTAGACTTGTGAGGTACTACTGCTACTACCACAACTGCTACTAGAATTACTATTTATCTGCAGCACTTGAGTAGCTTATCAGAGGAATAGAGTAGAAATTAGTTTTAAGGAGCCAGACCATCAAGGTTGAGTATGTGGATCATGTGAATTTCACTGGAGATTCCTGTAAGAATATGGGTTAAATATTAATTAAATGAAAATTATGTTTTCTCATTCTATGGCCAAATCAGAGGATATGAATTTACCATAATTGGTAAATGTAACATAAAGACTCAAGCTTATAAAACTGTAACATACCAGTTACTAAAATAGATAATATTTTCTTAAAGGAATTTTATAGAATGGTTCTCTAAAATAATAAAAATAAGAATGATAGCTGAAGTTCAAACAAACAAAATATTTCAAAACACCACAAAATTTCATAGCTTGGAAATAAGAAATGGCCATCAAAAACAAATAGGTTGTCACCTATAATACATAAAAAAAACAGATGCATGTTAAATGTAAACTTCATATTTTGGACATACTTATATAAAAAATATTGTTCAGCTGAATGTCCTGTATTTTTTTTTTTTTTTTGGCAATCCTATATAAAGGCCTTTCTCATTAGAAAGCAAAAATAACGGATACATAACTTTCTCTAAAGCTGCAAATAATGTTAAAAACAGCAACAAATATACCAGCCAGCCAAATTTCTTAGCAACTAGAGTAAATTACCTTCTAATGTTCTAAGTTTTAATTACAAATTCTACTAAAAACTCAAATGACAGAGAATGCAATAGCTCCGAATCTGTGGGTGGGTTCATTGCTCTATGTCACCTACCTCAAATTACAAAATTCTTTGAAATCTCATTTCTAAAAATATAGACATTGTATTTCATACATATATGGGCTTATGTTAGCATAAAATAATGTTTTAGATTATTTATACTTGGAAACAAAAACAGATGGCCAAAAGCATCATATTTATCCTTATGTTTTTCCTCTGCCATGACACTTTGGCAAGGGCATCTACACCCAGTTAGTGAATTGCTGGTGTAATGAAGTTAGCTAGCACAAGACTGGAATTCTGCCTAAAATAGCTTCCCTGTTTTTTCAATTTCTCAACCATATGGGAGCAAATTTTCCCAATTCATCTTCTGCATTTTCCACATCCTTAGTCTTATACTCCTAAATATTTACCTTTTTAATTATCTCCTTTATATTCCCAGATCCTCATCATTTCTTGCCCGGATATCTATAAAAACTACTTAATGGTTGTCCTGCTTTCAGTCTCTCCCTGCTTCAATCTGACCTCCATTCTGCAACCAAAAAATTTTTCAGAACAGAAAATGTCTTATTATATTATTTATTATATTGCTTCCTTTACTGAGTCTCTTTTGTTTTTAAGTCTATATGCCTTAATTGAATATGCAAATTATGGTCAGAGCCTAGTTCTTTCAATCTTTTCTTCATATGTCCCTTTAGAATACATTTACTTGTCTCTCAGCCTATCTCCTTGGCAAGAATCCTTTCCTTGATGCCATCTGAATAACTTAAGTTTGCATCTCTTAAGCCTGTGCTGGACCTTGCAGGTAATTTTTCTTGGGAGCTCTTCTCATTTAATACGCTTGTAATTATCACTGAATTGTCAGTCACTCCAATTAAATCCAAAAACCTTTAGAGCAGAATTTGTCTTATAATTCGTATAGTATATAATGAGTACTAAGTATAGTACTTAGTATAGTGCCTGGAACATTGTAATTACTCAACAAATGCTTATGCAACAAATATGTTTGTGAACAACCTGTTCTCTAATTTCATATCTAACAATAACTGGTTACCACTTTGGGGAAAACATTTTCCAAAGTAGGGATGCATCCATCAGGAATCACAGTACAATATACATTTTTAATTGAATTATTAAGATTATCTGTTTTTTTCCGAACCATAAAATGAAGAGTTGAGCCAAAGGTGGTCAACAAAGTGTTTTTTGCTCTACTATTCTCAGCTACATTTAATATTTCTAGTCTTATTTTTCTAACACATTGATGTTTTACAAAATATAAATTTAATCAAGCAATATATTTATTATGCCTTTGCTACTCTCATTGCAGTTCCAAGAGTACAATGGAAAACCATGAATGACATATCACTGCTCAGGTAGTATAATGATCAGGGACAAGAATCATTTATCATGCTTCAACTAGGCCTTAAATTATGATGAAAATGCACTGAGGCTCACTTCTGCTGATTTCATTAAAATGTAGTCCTTTCCTCATGTGGCAGGCATTTCAGTTCAGACTCCCCACTGGCAACTTAATAATATTAAAGGACAACAAAACATAATAATATTAACAAAACAAAAATAATATTAAAGGACGAGTCATGAATGATGAGAATATAGCTACAAATAATAGAATAAGGTAAAATGTTCATTATTTTGTTTGTTTTTCAGTGAACAAAAAAAATTGTACACATCAATTTTTTTCAATGGGCAGATGTTTATTATGCATTTATATTTATCAAATATTTACTATGCAACAGGAACTATGACCTAAATAACTTACGTCAGAGAATACATGTAGCCACAAAACAGACTATGTCAAGGAAACGTGATTACAGGGGTTTTATGACATTCTGCACTTAATCATCCAGTAGCACTCAACAGAAAAAGACCTCATATCATTGAGTTATTCAAATTTACACGTTTATGGAGGTCCAATTATGTGACACATATATTGTGCAAGATATACTA
Source organism: Lepilemur ruficaudatus (assembly GCA_963574885.1). Lineage (NCBI taxonomy): Eukaryota > Metazoa > Chordata > Mammalia > Primates > Lepilemuridae > Lepilemur > Lepilemur ruficaudatus. The sequence goes on from CAUYRT010002509.1 coordinate 24,695, forward strand.
CAATAAATAAAATTTCATCTCCGACATTAGGGGTTGAAAATCTCGTGTAATTGAGTACTGATAAGGATAGGTGCTGTGAGTGAATTGTGCACTGGGTCACATAAGACGTAAAATTTCTCTTTCTTTTAAAAGAATTTATTTTTGGAGAGTAGCTTTAGGTTCACAGCAAAATTAAGAGGAAGGTACAGAGATTTCCCGTATCCCCTGCCCCTGCACAGGCATAGCTTCCCCCAATTATCAACATCGCCTACAGAGTAGTGAGTTTATTAAAATTGATGATGAACTTTCATCAACACATTATAATCACCTGAAGTTCATAGTTTACATTAGGGTTTACTCTTAATGTTATACAGTCTACAGGTTTTGAAAAATGTATAATGGCATATATTCCTCATTATTGTGTCATAAGGTATTTTTAATGCCCTAAAATTCATGTGTGTTCCATCTATGCTCCGTTCCCTATCCCTTTATCTACATATCACAAAATGCCATAGAATCGGAATCATTTATTGTGATTACAAGAAGCTTAATTGCTGGACTGTATAATAAGAGTATGTTTTGTTTTATAAGAAACCACCAAACTGTCTTCCAAAGTAGCCTTTTCAGATGGGCTTCTTTCACTTAGTAATATGTATTTAGGGCTCCTCAATCTCTATTTATGGCTTGATAATTCATTTATTTTGTGCTGAATAATATTCTATTGTCTAGATATATCACAGTTTATTTATCCATTGACCTACTAAAGGGTATCTTGGTTGCTTTCAAGTTTTGGCAATTTTGAATAAAGCTACTGTAAACATCTGCATGTAGGTTTTCTGTGGACATGAATTATCTCCTTTGGGTAAATACCAAGAAGCTTAATTGCTGGATTGTATAATAAGAGTATGTTTTGTTTTGTAAGAAACCACCAAACTGTCTTCCAAAGTGGCTATACCATTTTGCATTCCCACAAGCAATGATTGAGAATTTCTGTTGCTGTGCATTCCTGTCAGTGTTTGTTGTCAGTGTTCCAGATTTTGGCCATCCTAATCAATGTGAAGTGGTATCTTATTGTTGTTTTAATTTGAATTTCTCTGATAACATATAATGTCAAATATATTTTTATATGTTTATTTGTCATCTGGAATGACAAATTCTTTGGTGAGTTATCTGTGAAGGTCTTTGGCCTATTTTTTAATCAGGTTGTTATTTTTCATATTGTTGAGTTTTAAGAGTTCTTTAAATATTTTGAATAATAGAACTTTATCAGATGTGTCTTTTGCAAATATTTTCTTTCACACCGTGGCTTGTCTTCTCATTCTGTTTTCACTGTCCTTCACAGACCAGAAGTTTTTTTGTTTGTTTGTTTTTTTGTTTTTTAATATTAATGAAGTCGAGCTTATCAATTCTTCTTTTCGTGGGTCATACCTTCAGTCATCACCATACCCAATGTCATCTAGGTTTTTTCCTTGTTTTTTTCTAGGATTTGTATAGGTGTATGATACATGTCAAGTTAATTTTTGTGAAGAAGGACGTAAGGTCTTTGGTGTCTAGATTCCCTTTTTTTTTTTTTTTTTTTTTGCACGTTTTTTTGTAGTTGTTCCAGCACCATTTTTGAAGAGACTGTGTTTGCTCCATTTTACTGCCTTTGTAAATGTCAGTTGGATATATTTATGTAGGTCTATTTCTAGGCTCTCTAGCCTATTCCATTAATTTATTTGTTGATATTTTTGCATTATTGTTGATATTTTGTTGATATTTGTTGATATTTTACTGATATTAAAACAGTAACAAACTGTTTTAATTTCTGTAGCTTTATAATAGATCTTGCAGTCAGGTTGTGTCAATATTTCAACTTTTTTCTTCTTCAATATTGTGTTGGTTATTCTGGGGTTTTTTTCTTTTTTTTTTTTTCCACTTTATATAAACTTTAGAATAAGGTTGTCAATATCCACAAAGTACCTTATTAGGATTTTGATGGAGATTTCATTGAATCTATAGATTAAGTTAAAAAGAACTGGCATCTTGATGATATTGAGCCTTCCTATATATGAACATGGAAAATCTTTCAATTTATTTAGCTTCCCTTTAGTCTCATTTATCAAAGTTTTTAGCTCTTTGTACAGATCTTATACATTCTTTGTTAGACTTATGCCTAAGTATTTTATTTTTTTGTCTGCTAATGCACATGGTATTATGATTTTAGTTTAAAAATTCTACTTGTTCATTGCTGGCATGTAAGAAAGTTATGTTACATTATGTTAATCTTTTGTGTACTGATTTTTTATCCTACAACTTGCTATAATTGCTTACCAGTTCTAGGAGATTTTTGTCAATTCTTTGAGATTTCTAAGTAGACTATCATGTCATCTGTGAGCAAAGTTTAATTTTTTCCTTCTCAATCTGTATATATTTTATTTCTTTTTCTTATATTATTGCATTAGCTAGTACTTCCAGTACAATGTTGAAAAGAAGCGTTGTGAGAATACATCCTTTCCTTGTTTCTGATCTTACTGGGAAATCTTCAAGTTTCTTACCATTAAGAATGAAGTTAGCTATAGGAATTTTGCACATATTCTTTATCTAATTGAAGTTCACCTCTATTACTAGTTTAATGACAGTGTTTAATCAAAATTGTTTTGGAATTTGTCAAGTTTATTTTCTGCATTTATTGAAATGATCATTGACTTTTTGTTTCAGCCTGTAGATGTGATAGATTGCATTAATTGACTTTTGAATGCTAAACCAGCCTTACATAACTAGGATAAATCCCACTTTTTCCTTTTTTATATATGAAAATATTTTTAAATAAATTTTAATGTGTTCATGACAATATTTGACTGGAGTATTTTAATGAATAGCAAGAATTAGAAAATGTAAAATGAAAGATTTTCGACGGTTTTTGAGCCTTTATTGGATCTTTTTTTCTTTATTGAAGGATAATTTACATATCAAGCCTTTACTCCATTTTAAGTGTACAATTAAATGATTATTAGTAAATTTACCAAGTTGTATAGCTATTCACATAAATCAGTTTTAGAGGATTTTCTTCCCCCTACTGAGACCCCTATTTCCCTTCCCCAACTACATTTCAAGCATGCCCCTCCCCTCTACAGTGCTCACCACATCCCTCAGATGTGGGTCTTGATCCCCTTTGAGAATATAAAGAAAGATCACAAACTCTGAGGAAGAATGCAGATTACACAAACAAATGCAATTTGTCATGCAGTTTGCACTCTGCATCATGGAAGTAAATAAGTTCACTGACCTGTTTTGATAGAGTAAGTAGTATAGTGGAAGAAGGTTTCTGAAGAGTTAAATTTTCTAAATGAAATGGAATAAATACAATTATGAAATGCTGAATTCATAGAATTAAGTACGATGAGTTTGTAAATTGACTTTGGGTTAAATCAATTTATGGTAATTAATGGAAGAATATAATGAAATGGTTGCTTTTCAGGAGACTTAAAAATAAAATTATGTACTTTATTAATTTACAGAATAGGTAATTATTTTCATGAGTTGTATATTGACCATTGTAACTCTTACACCACTTTATGAAGAGACTAAATAGAAGAATGCCTTCACCTGCAATCCCAATTATAAGGGAGTCACATTCCCATAGCAACTCTCACTGCATACTAGGCATGCTCATTCCATTTTTGATAATATGATGCTGTTCCTTAAGTAAACATTTAATGGGTATTAAGCCTGGTACCTAATTCTGAAAAGTCACTGAAGATGTCTACCTGCCAGCCTTGACTCATGCTATCTTTTGCTAGAATGTCCTGAGGAGATCTTATTTAGCAAATTAATTCTGGCCTCAATGCCTAGATAACAGATAGTTTCTCTTGTGAATCATTGTATAGCCTCAGATAGACATTACTTGCTTCTCTGTGCTCCCACAGACTCACGTCACACAATCAGGCTACAGTTCACTCATTCAAGCTCTGTAGTCAATATTTTCTGATAGATTATAAGTCCTTTAGGGCAAGAGGAGAGTCTCATTCATCTATATTCTTCAGCCACAGTGCTTGTCAAGAGAGTAAGCCTTCACATTGGTTTGCTGAATCAAAACCCTTAATGGTTTTTGTGTCTACAAGTAAGCATATTATCAGAAGCTGTTAAGGATATATCCCCTTTCTCACTAAATTCAAAGCAGCTCTATCAGCAAAGAAGCTGTATTTATCTTATGCACTACTTAAAACACAACATTGGTCATGAGGTCTGGTACACTGCAGGCAAACAATAAGTATTGCTGAATGCTTATTGAACAAATTAATTCAAAGGAGCATGAAGGGTCTCTACAGGATATATCACTCTAAGCAAAGATTTTTTAAATGCTATAAATTACAAGAAGGCTCTTATTTCAAACCACGAAGAAGCTCCTTTGTCATTCATTTATCCAGCAGGCTGGGTGCTGGGGATTCAGAAAGGTGAGTGTATAGTTCTCTATATCACAGCTGTTACACAGAGAAGGAAGAGAAATCAGTACAATAAACTGTGATGAGGGTAATGAAAGAGAAGCACAAGGTTTTAAGCAAGTGCATAGACCAAGCACGTATTATTGTCTAAAAGCCAAGCAGGACCTTCTAGAGGAAATGATGTTCTAAATGAGAACTGAAGCATTGATGAATTAGACTGGGAGGAAGGCATGGGATGAAGGTGAAGAATGTTCTGGGAGAAAATTTTCCTTGAGGTCAGAAAAGAAAAGAGCAGAGGAAAATAAAGGAAAAAGGAGTATCCATAACCACTAGGTACTGCTACGCACACACATTGGGCCCTTTCAACTACAGTATATTCCAGTTATTTCTAATCTTAAAAAAAAAAATGAAGTAAAATTAAAAATCACCCCTTGATTAGTGCCCCTTCCTCCCCCCAGCCACCTTCTTTCCCTAATTCCAGTCTACACTGAAATGTCACTTTGTCAGCGGGGCTTTCCCTTACCTCCTACCCTCTGCACTTCCTATTCCCTTTGCATGCTTTCACAGCATTTGCCACCATCTGAAGAGCTGTGTGTTGTGCTCACTTGCTTAGCGTCTGTCTCTTTTTACAGTAAAATGAAAGTTTTTTCAGGCAAGAACTTTTGTCTAGGCTACATTGACTGACTGACTGGATTAGGGCAAAATGTCTGCTGCTTTCATTATTCTTACCCTTTTCAAGCCACAGAGCAGCCTTCTAGATATTTTAGAAATGCAAAATTTTTTTAGGTCACTCACTTATTCAAACCTACCTATGTCTTTAAACTGCATGAAAAATACAGTCCAAAATCCAAAATTTGGATTAATAACATGTCTGTAAAATCTGATTTCAGGTTCCTCTGTAAGTTTAAGCTTAAAGGATCCTCACTTTACTTTTAAGCACCAAGAACACAGACTTTTTCAGTTCCTTGAACGAATCTTTTTTTTTTTTTTTCCTTCCACCTGATATTTCTAAAAGGAATGCTCTTTCTTCTTCTGGAAGACTCTTCTCCCCAACTTCCTCCCTTCATAGGGGCAATTCAAGTTTCAGAGCTTCACTTAGGCATTTGGAAAGAAATTGCTGTGATTTAGAACATAAGTTATAAGTTTGAGCATATTTGTTATATATTTGCAAGTTTTCTTCAAAGAGATTATACAATCCCCAAAATAATGTTTCTTCAAGGACTTCACATGTCTTGTCAGATTCATTCTTTTCTACTTTGTATTTTTTGGCAGTCTTATAAATAATATTTCCTTTTAAAATTACATTTTATAATTGTGTATGGTTTTATTTCATTGGCAGTGGTAGAAATCTATTTCATCACCAAGTATTAATTTTGCTTACAATCACTCTATTAGTTTTCTATTGCTACCCTAACAAATTATCACAAATTTCTTGGCTTAAAACAACACAATTTTATCTTACACTTTTGGAGGTCATAAGTCCTAAACAAGGTCTCAGTGGACTAAAATCATGGTCTGGGCAAGGCCTCATTCCTTTCTGGAATCTTTACATTTGATTGTTTTTTCCATCTTTTGCAAACCAGCCACATTCTTTGGCTCATGGTCCCTTCCCTGATCCTAAAAGATGGTGACAGAGGACCAAGGCTACCATCTCTTTTGTTTTTCCACAGCCCAGTAGGGTCTCCACTTTTATGTAGCCATAAGATTAGATTGGTTCCACCTGAATAATAAAGTTTTTAAAACCTGTTTTTACATCATCATTTTATTTGAAAGCTATACATTTTAATTCTTTTGGCAATTACATTTAAAATTTTATTACCACTTAATTTTAAACAGTCTAAATTTAATCAATGAAAGGATATTAAATGCAATTTTTCTCCAATGTTATTTTAACTCAACAAGGTACTTTTACCTTGTATTATAACGCAAACATTTGTCATCATAATCACTACTATATTATCTAGCCAATTTAAATTTGCACAAGCTTTTATTTTATTTTATTTTATTTTTTATAACTACTTGCATCTCACTTAATCCTTCAAGGTAAAATTTTCTTCCTCCTAAAGTACATATTATTTTATCTCCTACACTGAGGGTCTGTTAAGGATAAAGTTTTGATCCTTATTTCTCTCTCTCTTTGTATGTATGGATGTATGTATAGGTGTGTGTGTGTGTGTGTGTGTGTGCATGTGTGTGTGTGTGTTCAACCTACATTATTAAATGTTTATGAGTTTTAGTTGATTACTAGTTTCTTGTGTTACATTATTATTTGGATTCTGTTATTGCTGTGGATAACTATCAGTATAATTATTGATTATTTTTAGGTATCCTTTCTTTTTGATTGCTTTAGAAACTTATTTTATAGACTTTGTTTTGCTGAGTGTTATTTGGTTTTCATAGAGCTTAGTGTCCTGATTTTGAGAATTTATGTGTTTTTTCAGTTCTGCAAAATTTCTCTTTTAATATTGCCTTTATCCTATTTTCTCTTGTGTCACTATATATTTTCAAAAATAACTTTCTCATTCTTTTCTTTACTTCTCTTAATGTCTCTTTTGTATTTTTAATATATGTCTCTTTTATTTTATAGTATTTGTAATTTTCTAAAAGTAATTTGATTTCTAATTGTTTCTAATGTATTATCTCATTTAACTAGTTTTTAATTTTTAAAAAAAACATTTTTCCTTTCTGAGTTTTTCTGTTGCACATTTGTATATTCTTTTTCGTAGAGTTTTGCTTTAATATTAGATTCTTGTTATGTTTAATTTTGTTAAGCATAGATAAAATGTTGTTATATGGCTTTTCCTTTCATATAAACTTTCAATTAGCATAATGGCGTTTTCAAACCAAGGTGAGTATCAGTCATGTCTTGTAGATTTTTTATATCCTTCTTTGAAATTATCAAAACCAAGAGGTGACATTCTAGTGTAATTGAACTGCACCACATATATAATCTGTATGAAGGTAACCAGACTCAAACCAGGGGCAGTTAGAATAGCTCCATAAAACAAACAAATAACAACAAAAAAATACTCATAAGTTTAAGGTGACATTTTTCTGAATATATGTCTGAGTTTTTATTTAATAGCTATTGATCTTAGACATAATCCCAGTAAGTTTAATGGCTCCTAGTACCTTCAATTTGAGTAAGAGAGAATAGAGACACATAGAAAAATCAAAGGGCCTAGATGTAGAGAATACGGGGGAGATAACAGAAAGACAGAACAGGCTGAAAATCTACTAACGACAAACAGTGAAAAGGCATGAAATTGTAGCAAAGGAGTTACAATGTGTTCCTATAGAAGAATATTGATAAATTTTGATCACGTGAATGCCATGATAAAATTTTTATTTTTGGAAGTTAACATAGTTTTCAGTGAGAATGTGAAAATCAGTTAGAAGGCTGTTGTAATAGTACATTTATCACATATATCTGTTGTCTTCTGTCTACTGTGACTTTCTCAAGACTCAAGTGTTTTTATATATATGTAGGTACATATATATATTATGTACCTATATATATAAAATATATATATATGTGTGTGTGTATATATTTCCTCAGGAATCTATAAGTGGTAGTTGAGTTGAACTAAAAATAGTAAAATGAGTAGTTTTAAATCCAATTGTTTAGAAAATATAATAGAAATACTATAAGATCCCAATTTCTCACATATGATTTGTATTTTTTAATTATTAAAACTTAAAACCTAACAAAATGACTACAGTAAATATTTGAACTAGATATTTATAATTTCTTCTATAAAAATTTAAAAGTTTGACAGACATTGAGTTCTATTATAAGGATATTAAATTATCAAATATAAATAGTAGCATGTTGTATATCCTGATTATAATATCATATAATGAACTATTTTTCTACTAGTAAGATATAAGAAAATTATATCTATTAAAATGTGGTCTACCAGGTACATCATTTCCATCAAGATAAATAGATCAAAGGAACAGATGGTGGAAGGCGGAAAAAAGTTACCTTGGCCTTTTTAAATAAGGGTACCTAATCCCATTCGTGTGGGTGCCTCGCTCATCACCTTTCAAAGTCCCCATTTCTTAATACCGTCTCCATCCTCAGGGAGGTGGAACATAACTTCTCACTCTTAACATGTGGACTATGCATAGTGACTTCCAAAGAGGACAAAGTAGAAAAGGAGGAGAGAAGTAATTTTATAGTGGAGAAAACTGACAAACACTGTCTTAGCCAGGTGAACAAGGACAGTTTCAACAAGTGATGAGTTATGTTTGTGCTATGCACCCTCAATATGATGAGATAAAAATGATGTATAGTTCGTAATGAACTGTTTTTCTATTAACTATTAACATATTAACTATTTTTTAGCTCTGTTGTTTTCCTGTTTGTAATCCCAGTTTAATCATAATGAAAGCATAAGACAAATCTAAATTGAGGGACTTTTTATATTACCTAACTATTGCTCACTAAACTGTCAGGGACATCAAAAACAAGAAAAGTCTGAGAAACTTTCACAGTCAAAAGGAGCCTCAAACCTCATGACAACTAAATGTAATATGATATCCTAGAACAGGAAAAGGACATTGAATAAGGAAATATGAACAAAAGAATGGATTTTACTTAATGATAATTATCAATGTGTGTTCATTAATTATGAAAAATGTTCCATACTAATGTAAGATGCTAATGATATGGGAAACTGAATGTGGAGTACTTAGGAACTCTCCATGCTATCTTCACAATTATTTTGTAAATCTAAAACTATTCTAAAATTTTTTAAGATTTTAGTTGAAAAAAACTTAACTGAAACACACTACAGGGTAGTGCAGAGGCACCAACTTTGTTCAACATAAATTCTTTCCCATGCTTAAGCCTGCCCTCTACACTTTTTTTTTTTCATTTTCCCAATTTCCTGTGGACTCCACCCAATGAGTGAATAAAATAGCTCTAAATGAAGGCCTTATTATAAGTATTTTTTTATTTTGTTTTTATAAGTCTTCTTAATAGAAATTTTTCAATGTGTTTGAGGAGAAACATGGACACTAAACATGAATGTGAAAAAAATGATCCAGGAGTAAACAATGCAGATGATGTTTCTCTGTGTCTTTAAAAAAATCTATGATGCAGTGTTTATAAGTTTAAACTCTGTAAGTTTTTTCATCCCAGCTGTGACACTAGCAGTATGACTTTTAGCAATTGCTTAAACATCTGTGGGAAAACGAAGAGTAGCTACTTAAAGAATGTGGGTTTTAAAAGGCTTAATTTGTGCAAAATATTTACAGTTCTATAAAGTCACTATTACTACTTTATGCCCCCCTGCTATTCTATAGTGTGGTAAACTTCTAATGCAGTCACGAATTCTATACTCTTTTTTTCTTCTTTAACATTTTTAATGTTAACCCTCTTTATACAGTTACATCCCAATTATTTTTGCTTGGAAACAGTGGAATGTGTCTGGAGACTGAATTCAAACCTCATGTTAATTGTCTGAAATCCAATTTGTTGTCTACATCCCTTTAGAAATGTGAGCTATGTACTATGCAATATTCATAATGTGGCTAGATACCTCATATGAGAGTAATTTAATTGTCAGTGCTGCTCAACCATTGTTTAATGAATTCCTAACAATTTGAAAGGCAAGCTGTTGGAAGACCATTATTAAATTTCATATTTGCTCTGCAGGTTTTTTTTTTTCACCATTGCTTCATCTATTTAGGATTATGATAACATTAACTTTTGAATTCTTTAAAAAATAGGACTTTTTTGCATAATCAAAAATTTGAACTTCTTATCTACTTGGAAAATAGAGTAAATTCATTTTTAAGGCAAGTTTGCCCTTAGATCAAAGAGTGAGAATCACACTAGTCTGTACTATAAAATGCAGATTCATAAGACAAAAGGCATGGTTATTCATTAATTTACACAGTAGCACAATAAAGAATATTGTGGTAGACACAGAAGCAAAATTCAGGTAATTATAGCAAAACATAATCTTAGTTTATAAATAGCTTAATAAATTATAACCACTAATATCTAAAAATTACATCAAAGCACATTTTATTCATATTATTGATCATGCCACAAAGCATAATAGACTGTGTATTGTGTATTGTCGTGCTAGTTTGTTGTAGCATCTCAAGAGGCACATTGGAAAAGAGCATATTTTGGGGGGCTTCATATGAACACCAAATAAACAGGTTAATTATGAGGGCAAAAAACTTATTAGGTCAATAACTTTGGGGGTCAAAAATATACAGAAATTATAGAAAGGATATTTCCAGACTTCAGTATTACAGACCTTGAGTCTTGTAACCCATTGAATTAAAGAATTTCCTTTGATATATACTTACACATTTTCTGCACCTCCAAAATACTTTATAAAATAAC
>CAUYRT010002510.1:0-38999 GCA_963574885.1 Lepilemur ruficaudatus
GTCTGGATGAGAATGTGAAAGTGGCTAAAAAATTGAAGCCATGCCGATGTTTACAGTCAGAAAAATGGGGAAGAACAGCAAAAGAGACTAAGGTAGATCAAAGAGAGGTATCCCCAAAACAAAGTGAAGACATTATGTAAAAAGGATGGAGTCATCAACAGTGTACAAGTTGTCAATACATGAATAAGGTAAAAACTGACCACTGGATTGGCAATGTGGAGGTTGTTGATGAATTCAACAGGAGCTGTTTGACAGGCAGTGGGAGGGAACAAAAGTCTGATTGGAGTGGGTCCAAGAGAGAGTGGGAAGAGAGATATTTGAAGCTGTGAGTATAAACAACTCTCTTGAGAACCAGAGAAATTGGGTGGTTGCTGTATGTTGGGAGGTGTGGATTGGGCACGAGGGAGAATTAGCTGCATAGAATTTAATCAGTAACATCCAAGGCAAATGATGAGTGAAATACTTTAACTGCATTTCTTGCAGGAGGCTTGAGAACTAGTCACTTATCTAGCCAGCTGTCAGATGTTTCAAGTGTCCACATCTGAACAAAATGAAAAGCAGAGTTTGGGCAACAACAAAATTAGTAGTCTTGTCCTCTGCCTATTGCTGGAGGCACTGATGATCTGGTCCAAGACCACACCTATGATAATACAGACATCTCCTTTACCTGAATCTAGTCTGTTCCTGGGAATGTGCTGCCTAGTGAATTTCCAGATGGTAGAATCCCTTGCCATTAGTTTAAGTGGGAAAAATAATAAAGCATCCTACCTCATCCAAAACCCAATATGTCTAATGCATAGCACATTTAAACAACGGGATCCTAGAGGAAGAACAGCCGAATTGCAACTGCAGCCGTACATCTTACCGCTCAGGCTCAGACACAATTTCACTGGTGCTCACAGGCAGATTATAGTGGATTTTCAATTCCAGTGGTGAGCTTTGAACTGAAATTTTGGGTCGTTATTATAGTGAATAGACAATGAGAATTCAGACAGCAAATGATACCTGTAAATAATATTTGCTCGAGTGAAGTGCAGGCTTTAACATTAGACAGTCCTGGATCCGCAGCCTAGCTCCCCACTTATTAGTTTGCATGATCTTGGGAAAGCAAATTAATCTCTTTGAACCTCTGTTTCCTCAAGTGTGAAATGGGGATAATTATACTTAACTTACAGGTTTATTATAAGATCATAACATGAATATATGGTGTCTGGCACACATTAAATGCCCAATTAAAAAAAAAAACAATAACTACTTTTACCAGTCTATTAGCATATGGGTGTAAACAACAGAAATTTAAAGAAAGAAATGTATAATATAAACTGAATACAGCCTATTTCTTATTGAGGTAATTAGAGGAAATGAGACTAATTATTGTTATACACAAGGAAACAGAGAAGCCATGGTGCTTAAAGGCAAGATGACTCACTCTAAGTTACATTTTTCTTCCTTATCTTGGCAATATCTCATAAGAAAGCAGTGCCTGTATGCTTAGAGTTTTACTGAATGTTTGATGATGTTAAAGTCCAAAATGAATTTTCCCAGTTTGTTCTTAATCTATAGCAATAACTCATTGAAATCTTCTATAATCACCACATCCTGTCCACCTTACAATAGGTCCAGACCAAAGACTATTTTCAAACACATTTCTATGTACTTTCTGGAGGTTAGGGTTTATACAGCTGGTCCCTGCTTGTACAGAGATGTTCCAGGAAAAGCCCTAGAATCTCTGCAGCCCTCAGGGCCCAGTGAACCTCCCCACTGAACCCTTTCCTAGACCAGCTTTCTCTGTTCCCTAGGGCTGGGCTTCAGCCAGCATTCCCAGGTCATCTGCCCAGTTTTCCTGCCTTGTATCTCAGTGTCCTAGAACTGGTGCATGCTCTGAGCCCCTCCTCAGCTCTAGTCTGTTCTTCTCCAGGGATCCTAACACTGGTTTTAAGCCATAGCCACTGCCTAAAGTACTGTCATGAAGGAGAAGAGATTCCATGACCCAGGCTCCATTAAAACCTAAAATCTCTGAGCTTTGCCTCTGAGTCCTGACCCCCAGATAGGCTTGCCTATGTCCCCCATGCCTGAACCATTCTCCAGGATTGGGGTGGGTAGAGGTAGGGAGAATGAAAGAAGAGAAACCCCTTAAAGAAGATGGGAGGATCTGCTCACATCAGATAAAGATAAAGGAGGCAGTGAAAAGTGTGGGCTCTGGAGACAGATTACATGAGTTTGAATCCCAGCTCTAACCCTTACTAGCTATGTGACCTTGGACAAGTTACTGAACTTCTTTGTTGCTAAGTTTCTACACCCATCCATAAAATGGAGATCATAACAGTATTTACCACACAGGTAGTTATGAAGATTGGACAAGTTGCTACAATGATAAAGTGCTAAGAACTGTGCCTTACATGTACTAAGTGCTAAATAATTATCAACGATAATGATGACCAAAAGCCTCCAGCAAAGGGATGACACCTACACTTCTTAGAATAGCATCCAAGGACTTTCCTTAGTGTGGCCCTGTTTCTCCCTACTAAATATCTTAGTCCATTTGTTCTGCTGTAACAAAACACCTGAGATTGGATAATTTATAAAGAACAGACATTTGCTTAGTCCCAGAGGCTGGAATGCAAGATCAAGGTGCCAGCAGGTTTGATGTCTTGCTGAGGACCCAGTCTCTGCTTCCAAGTTGGCTCCTTGTTGTGGTAACCTCACATGGTGCAAGGGTGGAAGGGAAACATAAGGAACTAGCTAGTTCCCTAAAACCCTTTTAAAAGGCTCTGCTCCCTTCCTGAGGGCAAAGGCCCAACCTCTTAATATCACCACCTTGGGGTTTAAGTCCCCACATATAAATTTTGGAAGAACACATACGTTCAAACCACAGCACTACGCGTGCCTCGTGCACCCTCCCCTGAACTACAGCAGTCTGTTTCACAACCTCCCACACCACTGTTTGGGAAAGTCATGTCTTTCTCCTCTGTTTATGCTACTCCCAGCTTAGTGTGTTCACTTTCTCCACCTTCCCTCCCCATTCTGCTTCTCTTATTAGAATCTTATCTCATAAGCCAGCTTATCCACAAAACCCAAGAAACATGGATCAAGTGTATTCATGGTGGCATGCATGTTTGCTTTCTCCCTAGATTAAAGCTGCTTACAGAGAAATAGAACTTCCTTCTATCTCAATCGCATAGTACACGGAAGAGATGGGTATGTCTGGTACATAGTAGACTTCAATATATTAAATGTTTTTCCTTCTGCAGCAATGACTCTTGCCACTGATGTCAGTGACTGAATAATACCTATTGCAGAGTACATGTGAGGTTTTCTTAAATAGCATATTGTTGAAGTCAGATAAAATATAGAAACAAATCTCTAAATTTAAAACACTATTTGGGAAGCAAGAATTGCAATTCAGGGCATACACACAGAGTAGATAGTCTTCGGCATGTCTGAAGAATAAAGAAAAGTTGGTGGTTTTATAAAAAGAAAAAGTGCTACATATTGTTTTGAAAGAAAGTTCATTGGCATTAGTATAATTTTGGGGAGCTGGCAAGCCCTAATGGGTAAGTGATGGAGGTGGGTACGACGCATCTTAGAGTCACAGCAGATTGTTTAGTAGCCATTAAATAAAACTGGTTTCAGGTTATAAAAGGCAGTTCAAGCCTTTTGGCAAATTTAACTCTTGGAGCAGATGTTGTGTGCCAAGAATGCTTTTGTCCCCGGCCACCTGACTCTGATTTAGTTCGGTACGGGTAAGAATGACTCAATTTGTATAATTAAGTTTTACAATCCGTAGATCTCTTAGCAAAATGCCAGCCACATATAGTTATTGTAACTGTTGTTGCTGCTGTAACTGCTGCTGTTTTGTTATATGACAGAAAGAGCCCAGGATTTGAAGCTTAACAGAGATGGACTTATAGACCATCTCTGTCATGTAGAAGATGGGGATTATAATACCTATCTCAATGCAAAACATCTGTCAAAAAGTAAGCAACCAATAAATATTAGATTCCTTGTCTTTCTCCTCCATGGCTGCCTGGCTTGATCTACTACACCTCTCTGGTCTCAGTTTCCTTATTTGTAAAATGAGGGCATTGAACTAGATGATCGCCATGTTCCGTGACAGATTCAAAGTCCATAATTACTGAATTCATCATCTTTTCCCCTTAGATCTACTCACTCTCTGTCCCTGAGGAAGATTCTTTCCTTGATAGAATATTCTAGTATATTAAATTCTTTCAATTCCCTAACTCTATCTCTCTCTAAGGGACTGGAGGGTGGTGCAGACCCAAGACCCTGGCGCAGACCCAGGACCCTAGCACAACTCCAGGGACTGTTCCCACAGTGGGATCAGCATGTGAACAGCACCCCAGGCCTGTGCTCCTCAGCAGCCCTCAGTCCAGCACTGGAATTCCTTTCACAGCGCAGTATTGTGAAGTTCACAGAACACACTGGGAGGAATAGTCCCCAGCTTTCCTTAAGTCCATAAAAAAAAAGAATCTGAGTCCAACAAAGAAAAAGAGTGAAAAAGCATTGGGCCAGGTGGGTCATCACATTCGTGGCATTTTCTTTCCTGTTCTATCACAGACTTTGCAAATGGGCATCAAACACTTCTCTGGACTCTTTGTGCTGCTGTGCATTGGATTTGGTCTGTCCATCTTGACAACCATTGGTGAGCACATAGTGTACAGGCTGCTGCTACCACGAATCAAAAACAAATCCAAGCTGCAATACTGGCTCCACACCAGCCAGGTGAGTGGCACAGGTGTCTTTTTCCAATATTCTTAAACTGTAGAAGTCCCAGTGATGGGAGGATCCAGAGCCCTATGTCAGACTGACAAATGATAAATTACCACGATCACAAGGGTGGTACAGGCACTCTGAATGTACTGATAGAAGATGGGGTTCCCTCGATCCCCTTAATTCATTTAATTCCCCTTAAATTAAGCTATCCTCTGCCTTTCTTATAACCCTCCATTGTCATCCATAATAGAAGCAACAGAACCGTTTTTAACCAGGCTTCCCTTAACAGTGACAATCTGAAAAAAATGGTGTGAAAGATTTGTTTCCTACATTCTTTTCTTGCCAAAATTGAAACCCACAAAATGAGTTTGAAATCTCGATTCCCCTTTAAGTGACCCCACTTGCCTCTGTTCTCTCTGCTTTTTTCCTGATCTGAGGTTTGAGGCCCACTGGTGCCCAGGTAAAGCCTCAAAGGACAGCAGTTCTTTTGTGAAATCCAGACACCAACACATTCATTTACAGGGAGAACTGAAACTGCTGAGTGGGCTGACAATTTAAGCACACTCATTTGCACATCTCTCCCTGAAGGAAATCGGTATGGAGAGCCAAAATACAGTCAGAAGCCTTCGTAATGACAGACGAACTCTAACAAACAGGGCAGTTTCACCTGCTGCAGGGATGGGCCACCCTGGCCTCCCCAGTGGTGGGCTCCCTCCTCCCTCCCAGTGCACCCAGTTCTGCCCCATTCATGTATTCTCATGCTGACCCCCTCACTTTGTTAACACAATGCCTTTTTTTTTCCTAGATAGGTCTTCTCTATTATATGCTAATAGGATTAGTTTAATTCTCAAGTCCTTCTTCCCTTCTTTGTTTTGGTTGCCAAGAAGTTCAGACTTAAGTTTTTGATTTATCTTTAGCAATTGTACAAGACCTTTTGCTACAGGTTAGTTATGACTGAGCCACTTTATATCACATACTGTTTACAATCCAGGGCATTTCTAAGCTTTCTATCAGATCACTTTCTTTTTTTCTCCAGGAAGAATAATAACCTGTAATTAGAACTCTTGTGCTCTTGAGATTTAGGGCTAAATGTTGATCTGCTTTTAGGCATTCCCGGAAATTCATTTAAAGAGGCCAAGGTTTATAGTGACTACAGACATCGTTAAGTCTCAAGTAGTGTTTTGTCCCCTGCCCTATGTGTTTCTAATTATCTCTACCTGTGCATCTGTTCTCTCCATCAGAGATTACACAGAGCACTAAACACATCATTTGTAGAGGAAAAGCAGCAGCGTTTCAAGACCAAACGTTTGGAAAAAAGGTAAGTAGAGGCCAATGCCAGTTGTCTTTATGTTTGCTAAAATAAAAGTTTAGAGATGTAACTATATAATTATTCAGATCAAATCAGGACAAATTGTTGATAAAGTATAAATACATGTGGTTTCAGATAAATAAAAGAGATAAAATAAACAATATACATGGACACTGAAATGCAGTATAGGCAATAATATACTGTCATGGGTAGGGTGTAGTCATGGACTCTAGAGTCAACCATCTGGATCCATATCCTGTCTCAACACTTATGATACGTGTTACTTTGACAACTTATTTATTTAAACTCCCTGTGCCTCAGGTTCCTCATCTGTGAAATTGAGATAAAAGAATACCTACTTCCTAGAGCTGGTAAAAAGATTAAATGAGATAATAAATGTAAAACCCTGAAAACAAAGCAAATGCCCAATAAATATTAGCTATTATTATATACAAAAGACTTAATTCATGAGCAGTGCAACCAATTAATTTCATGTGATATCTTTTTGGCACGTTTGCATTCCCCATCCTTTTCCAGTACTCTTAGGAATATATTAATAGTATTTGAAATATGCAACAGACATGTCCCGCCTAATCCATTTCCGGGCATTCTTCTACCAATTCCCTAGGAGAGAGCATCTCATTAATAGGAATTAACAAGCATTAAATGCATCAATGATGATTGAACATTGAAACCCTGTATCTTCACCACAACCAGCCTGTGGCTGACTGGTGCCTTTTCACGGTGACTGAAGACGTCAGAAGCTTTTGGGTCTGCTTCCTGACTGGCCTCTGTTGCCCGCTGCCTAGGGCAGCCCTCCTGGTTCTTTCATACTCTCAGAGGCCTCAAACAAGGGCATCAGCTCCAAGCAACTCTTATCATCCATGGCATATCCTCAGCTCAAAGCTTGGCTTTCTGGATAGTTTCGAAAGCTGACACTCACCTCTCTCATCATAACAAAAGAAAAAGGGATGGAAAACATGACTTTTTTTCATTGTTTTTTAATCTCCTCTGGGACTGCTGCAGTCCTCTTCTCTCCAGTTTTTGCATCTAGCCTGTCAGAATCATTTCCATTATTTCTTACAGGCTCTCTTTCCAGTCAGTGCGTACTCCCCAAACTCCTCTCAGTCTGTGGTTTTCCTGTATCATATTGCAAGTCTGTTCCTGACAAGCGTGGACTAATCAAGTCACAGCTGTTCCAAGTCATGTTACATATATTTTTTCCATAATTATTTCTAACATAAATTTCTAACCAGAAGAACACAAGACAGCAGCAAAGATACTGCCTTACAATGGTAAAACATTTGTGTTCCAGCTATAGAAACAGGGAGCCCAGTGATCCCATCTCCAGCTGTGATCTGATTCATATCCACATCTGTCTCACTTAAATCAAGAACCTAATGTGCCTTTTCACTCCACTTACCTACTTTTCTTAGCAGATTCCCTTCCTGAACCCTCTATTTTGAGAAGGAGCTAAGGCAGAACTCATTCTCTTGCTTTATCTTGGGCCCACAATTCCTGTGCCCACCTCTCTACAGCCCAACATTTACCTTTAAAACACAATGAGTGTTTGGGGTCCCAGAGCCTTCAGGTCTCTTTTGAATGGTCCAGTGGAGCATTGAACCTCTATGTTATATAATTGCTTCATGGAAGCCTATTTTGCTCATTTATGTTAAAAATCAGTTCATTCACTGGTCACATTACACTCTAGGAAGGCTTAATACAAAACACAACCTAAACATTATTGAGGCCAAGAGTGTAACCCCCTCATTCTTTGCAATTAGACAATAAATCATATTCAGCATATGTCACCTGACACTTACAGGTAGCCCAGAGCCATACAACAATTAGCAGAGCACTGGTGGTGCATGCAACTAGAGTTTGTCATGGAGTCCAGCTTTTGTTTATTCTTCTATATTATCAGATAGATATATAAAGCTCTGGAGATAACCATATTAGCTATCTCTACTTACCTGATCACTGTGGTTGCCTGAACAGTCCAAGAAAATGTGCAGATGTTCAACTCCCAGGATTTCCCTGCTATGAATCATTCTATGGTACTAGAGAGTTAGGTCTACTGGCCTGAGAATAACCTCTCCCTCTCATTCTTGCAAATGCCCTGCTTAACATCTTTCCCCTATGCTCCATATTTACTGAATGAATAAAATAGATAAATGAATGAATTGCTAACATAAGAGTTTGAGGAAATGTTTGGGAAAATTGTGGGCCATTGTATAGAAGCAGATGTTGCGCCTTTCTTATTTAATGCAGAGAAAAAAATGAATATTGCAAGAGACTTGGTTCATTCAACATGTGATTTCATGGACGTTTTGGTCTATCCTTCATCTCACTGGCTTCCCAATAGAGCCCCCTTTTCCCTTTCCTTTCACTCCAAGACACACAAAAACTACCAACCATGTAACAAACACCACAAACAAGATTGCTTCAAAATTATTCAAACTCAGTAAGAAAAGATTTAAAGGAAAAATTAAGGGGAACTATAAAGCTGGAAGGAAAATTATAACTATATCTTTTCTCTGATTTAAGTCTAAAGCCTTCTAATTCCTTATAGAATTCTACCCAGCCCAAGACACATGAAAACTGAGCTCTGGTGTCCTCTGCTCACTTATATGAGACTTAAACTATGAGAAATGTTACAGAACTACAGGGTGGTCTGGAGTGTGTTTGTGTGTTTTAATGGCTTGGGGCACGTATCAGTTGGTCTTTGCTATATGAGAAATCACCCCAAAACTTAATGTTTTAAACAACAGTGAGGTGCTTACTAATCTATGGTTCAGCTGTGCAGTCTGCTGATCTGACCCAGGCTTCGCTGATGTGGGCTGGGTTTGCTCGTATGTCTGCAGTTAGCTTGAAGGGAAGGAGAAAAGCAGCTGTCTGGTGTGTGATGGCCTCAGCTGGGTCAACTGGGAAGCCCAGGGAATCTCTCCACATGGTCTTTCACCATCCAGCAGGCCACTCCGGACTTGTTCACATTGCAGCAGCAAGGTTCTGAGACAGAGTGGAAGTGCGCAAGGCTTCATAAAAGCTTAGGCTTAGAAATGCCTCCCTGCTACTTCTGCCACTTTCTATCACCCAAAACAAGTTATGAAACCAGCCCTAATTCAAGGGGAAAGGGAACCCGATAGGGATGAGCTATGAAGAAATATTACAGAAGGGCATGGATGAAAGGAGGAATGGAGGTTTATGACCACTTTTACATCAAGACTTATTATCCTTCTCCTTCCTCTTCACCCTCCTGTTCCTCCCTTTCTCCTCCTGGCAAGTAAGAGCCCAGGAATAAAGTCGATTCAGTTATATGCATGAAAACAAAAACATGAGGACTTAATAGGATGTTTCTATTTCGTTTTGTCCTGTGGTAGATTGCAAAAATGGTCATAATCCTCCTCCTCCTCCTCCTCCATCCAGGGTAGAAGAAATCAGAAGCTGTGCTGCTTGGGGCTTTGTAGCCAGGTACTCCTCATGGCACCTAAGTGTCAAAATGTATTTCAGAAACCAGTTCGACTCCTCTTATGAGTCTCTATCAGCAACTCTCTTGCTGTCCAGTGCCATCTCTCCACAGTGGTGGTAGGTGGTATGACGCAAGCCTAAAAAGAGATTCCAAATCAGGTTCTATTTGATTTTCATCACCCCAGCAGGAACCTAAGAGATTCTTTTTTTTTAAGCATCAGAACTGACCTGTCATTCTCAATCCACATAAAATCATCCCTACAGTGAGAAACACTTTGCTGAAACCTGTGACTTATATGCTTTTATTCTCCCTAAAATCAAGTAGTAAATATTGGAGTGGTCCTATGGGACTAAGGATGGGCTGTATTATAAGATCTATCAATGGGCTGATGCTTAGAGTCCAACATCTGAATAACAGATTTTCACTTTTCCTAAGGCACCATCTTTGTAGCCCACAGAATGTTTCAAAGCAGTGCTGGTCTCTGAGCTTCACCCACAGGAAGAGAACACAAAGGCACAGAAGAATGTGCCACACCCCACGTCATCAGCCTTCCAGGTGATTCCCCATTCCAGTTTTAGAGCAGCATAAGGCTTGATAAGACCTTGAACTTCAGTTCAAAGTTCATGGCTCCTTTTGTCCATGACACTCTAGTAGGCAGTCTGTGCACGGCTTTGTTACTTCATCCCCAAATGCATATTATTCACATAGGAAATTGAAACAGATAGAGAACAGAACTTTGAGAGCTGCAGAATGGAAAGCAAACCTAAAATATCTCTGTTTCCTAGGTCCAATATGGGACCCCGTCAGCTAACCGTATGGAATACTTCCAATCCGAGTTATGACAACCGACGAAAATATATCTTTAGTGACGAGGAAGGACAAAACCAGCTGGGCATCCGGACCCACCAGGACATCCCTCTCCCTCCAAGGAGAAGAGAGCTCCCTGCCTTGCTGACCACCAATGGGAAAGCAGACTCCCTAAATGTATCTCGGAACTCAGTGATGCAAGAGCTCTCAGAGCTTGAGAAGCAAATTCAGGTGATCCGTCAGGAGCTACAGCTGGCTGTGAGCAGGAAAACGGAGCTGGAAGAGTATCAAAGGACAAATCGGACTTGTGAGTCCTAGGTGATCACACTGCTCCCCTTTCTCAGTTCCTGGCATTCCTCTGAGCCCTTGAGACAATTTGTAATGCTCTTTTGTAACTACTGACAAAGATGTGGGCAAGCTGAGGACTAGGTCTTCTTGGAGGTCAAGTCTGGTCTCCCTAGCCTAACATGTGGCAGCAACTCTCCCAAGATCACTCCCTAAGTCTCCAGGATAGGGGTCTTTTTCATAGCAAGAATTTTAAATTAATCAGGAGTAAGTTCCATGTAAGGGATCTGTGAATAACCAGACAACCCCAGCTCCTGTCAACCTTTTCAGCAGGTGCCACAGTAATATTTCTGGTTTTTATCCCTTTCTCTGCACTATCAACAAGAGATAAAATTGATACTCATACCTATGTCTTACTGGTTTATTGGTTTTAATCTTAATATAGAACAGGATTATCCAGGGTTGTAGATTTTGATACAACTCCCCAATCTAGATTTGTTCCTACAATCTGAATGGGGAGCAGGGTAAGAGCAGAGTACCTCCTTCTTGGGAGGGGTACTGAACTCATCAGTATCATAGCAGACTAAGGATTGACTGGATCAGGCAAGAGCCATGTTTTTGAGGTTCTGGATCTCTGACTCTGTCTTGACATTTAGTAGGAACATGCTTACATGTCACTAGGAAAGGGGACAGGGATATGGTGAGGACAAAAGATGGGCAGAAGAGGTATTAAAAATGCACAGCATGCTTTTAGAACAAAAGCTATGGGCCAAGATGGCAAACTGGCTAAGGAATGAATAAGACTATACTTCTAATCTAACTAAGCATCTCCACTATAATGTGTGCCTTTTATAAAGGAAGAGAGAGAGAGAAAAGCAAAGAAGGTGGTAGCCTTAAGATGGCCATGGACTATGCCTGCTTATTGCCTGTAACGCGATATGTGGGCTTGCACTGCGGGTTAAGTGAAACGTTCTGCACACCATATACTAGGCCATTTTCAGATCCACAGTCACCTATCTCTTGGCATAGAAATCCCAAAAGTGAACATCCAGCCTGTGAACATCACAAGCTTCAACCTTCAGGAATCTGCCTTGTGCTTTGCATATATGTACAGATAATCACCAAGTAAATTTCCGATCATCACACTCACTCATCTCTGAGGAGCTATGAACAGGTTTGGTTCCATCTAATGATCCTCCATGCCCTGCATAATTCCCCCAAAGACTAATAACCCAGCCCCCTCTCTGCCTGGGCAACCCTTTCCCAGAATGCAACTACTTAGGCATGCAGAAAGGGAAAGGAATATGGGAATTCTAGAACTTCAGTTCCCAAATGTTAGTGTAGGTAAGAATCATCTAGGGCAGGGGTCCCCAACCTTTTTGGCACCAGGGACTGGTTTCATGGAACACAGTTTTTCCACGATCTGGGGGGTGGAGGGAGAGCCCAGGCAGCGATGCGCAGCCCATTTCCTAACCCGTGCTGGGCTACGGCCCAAGGGTTAGGGACGGCAGATCTAGGGAACTCATCAGAATGCTGATTGCCAGAACCCTTCCCCATAGATTGTGGGGTGGAGGTCTGGCAGTAGGCTCAGAAACCTACTGCTAACCAACATCCCCAGGTGATCCAAAAATTGCCCTTCCAGAAACACTGTTCTAGAAGTTTGGGAGAATTGTGACGAGGGAGACTTTTTGAGAGGTTTTTTTTGTTGTTGTTTTTTAACTTCAGCACAAATCTGATTCTCCTTCCACATCCCCACTCCTACCACGCCCGGAACCATTTAGGACAAGATTTGTTTATCAATTACTTGCTTTATCTACTTAGTACTCGGTCAATTTGAATACCTACAATGAGTCCACTCCCAATGCCAAGCACTGTGATCTTTAACAGCTGCAGGTAATTGGAAAGGTGTCTCAATCACAAAATTTCCTCCTCTCACTTTTGGGTAAAACATCTGCATTTCCACCAAGAGCTACTAGTCCCCCAGGGAAAGATAATACCTTAAGCTGTAATTAGATAAAACCTTAGCAATTAGTTAATTGGCTGAAAAAACCCAGAGTGGAGCTAGGCTCAGAGACACTGATAAGGGACACATGGGAGGGCTCTAAAGTTAGACTTCACCAACCCCACAGATCAAACAGTTCAACAATGAGGTAAGAGGTGAACCCTGAAAACAGAAAAAGACAATTCTGCCTTGAAATGCCCTATACCCCTACATTCTCACCTCAGTCCCAGAAGCAGATATGCAGCTGCCTTTGGAAGATTATGCCCCTTAGCTATCCCCACCCATCTGCAACAGACAAGGATGCCGTAGATTCTGCCATTGTAGTCAGCACACCCCTGAACCTCTGCACAGCCTAGAAGTCTGATGTACAGGTGTACCTCAATTCACATTACAGCCATGCTCCTAATGTTGTACATGGACATTTTTATAACTCATATTCTGACTGTATTTGAGAAGCTGGCTATTTAAGGGAACCCAGAGGTGAATTCTTTTGTAAAGTAAAGAACCCTTTTGTAATGCAATTAATTATCCCTTAATGTATCTGTTTTGTAAGTTTGGGTTTTTGTATATCGGGTTTACCTTAAGCTTCTCTACTGAGGCATTCTGAGCAGTGGCAATCACATGCCAGACCGAGCTGCCTATCCAGAGTAGATGACGAGTGCATGCTCCTCAAATATTTTCTGGGGAACTACTTGGCCAAAACGGCAGCCAAGATGCAGCAAGAAGCTGCAGAGGCTGAAGGCAGACTTATTGCCATCAACATTGCTTGAAATGCCTCCACATTCTGAATAAAGAAAAACCATAATTGCTTGTGGTGAAATGAAGCAATCTTCATGTTAAGTAGCAATGGTTATTTTTATCGGTAGTAATTGAACAGTGTTTTGCAATTTGTGAAACAGTGTGTTGTGTTTTGTAAAAAGATGTCACAAAATGGTGGGTCCTTGAAAACCTCCTTTCTGTTCTGCTCCACCTCTGTTCTTTCAACTCCCCTCAGGCTCAAAAAAAAAAAAAAAAAACACAAAGATTGGAAGCCTTCAGGTGGAGGGTGGTATTTTGGTAAAGAAAAGAGAGAGGGATGCTACCTTGCCTCCTCTCCTGGGCTCTCATTTCATGAGATCAGAAGGCCCCCATTCTCTTCCCATCTCTGGTGCTGCCAAACTTGGAATATGACAAGCTGTGTCACACACCCTAACCCTGTTTTCCAAGGGCGAATTCCTGGCACAAGCAGCACACACTAAAGCATGATTGGGTGAGTTGGAACAGATATAGCTACTTGGTTTATGTAAATAACAATAGTAAGAGCCGCAGTGAGTGTATGCCTCAAGGTAGAGGAGAAAAAGGATTCCCCCAACAATTGAAAACAAGTTGGAAGAATGACCAGGACAGCCAAGTGAGGCAGTCACAGGGACATAAGCAGTTGAGGTCTTTAATGTGCCTGGAGATAACTCTCCATTATTCATGAATCTTGCTATTGCACAAATCCTATACAGGAGCCACTGCTTCCCTTCCAGACAGAGAAGTGGTAAGTGGAGCAAGTGCCAAGCAGAACAGACTGTATCATCTGGGTAACAGACTTCTCAGTGTTAGTGCTGAGTCTATTAGAGCCTTGGAGCAAGTGAAGCATTTCCTTGGTGTGGATAAAGAATACAGGGGAAAGAAACTACTTTAGAGCCTCTTTTCCTCCCAACTCATATTTTAATAGACAAACCAGAAAATCCAACCAGTCTTCAGAAATTGCTTTCTAGTCATTAATACCACTTCACTATCTGCACTGTTTAGTTACTCCTTTCTTTACCCACCTAAACCATTCATCTAATCCAGGGTTCCCTCACTTTTTTTTTTAGGTTACTAATCATTTTATGAAAATAATGTACTTATAAGTATTTTCTTAAGGTTTGTGAAGAGTATTTGCATTGTGTCTTCATTTTAATGTGTTTGCAATCGCTCCGCTCCAGGAAGAACGGAAATGCTGTCTTGTGAGCATGAAGTGAACAGGCTGTTTTGCTCCAGCCACTTTTCTTGTACAACTCGTGGATGGACTAGATGTCCTCAGGTCTTTTCCATCTTTAGTTTCTATGACTGTGGAATAAATGTTCAGATAGAAACTTTACTTTGGATGTACTGCTGGCATTGTCTTTGGGATTCAAATGTGGACATGATACCAACTCCTTCCTAACAGGAGACCCATTAGTACTATGGTTTGTGTTTGTTTCCTTGGTATAGTCCAAAGAAGTAACACAAGACATGCTTAGAAAACTCAGAGCCTATGCATCATGAAGTGGAACAGAAATGGCTTCATCTGAGAAAGGCATTATAGAAAAAAACACAATATTCACAAAGATCTCTAAAAACTCTGCCCTGATCACCCTTCGTTTAGCAAACATTTGCTAAACAGCTTCCATTTATGTGCCAAGTGCTAGAGACACAACAGTGAACAAGATGGGTATGGTCTCTAACTTCAGAGACCTTCTCACAATCTGACCTTTTCATAACCTATAAACAGGCAATACCATAATATCTAACATTTATTGGGCACTTATTACAAATCATAATCTCATTTCATCTTCTTAACAACCCCGTGCAATAGGTATTATCAATAGACAAATGAGATCTCTAGATAACGGATGAAAAAACCGAGGGTCAGAGAAATTATATAACTGGCTCAAGGTCACGCAGCTAGTAATAGCAGTAGTAGAGATCCGTACAACCACACAACATTGTCAGGACTCTAATCATTGCCTTACAACTTCCTCTTCTTCCTCTAATCTGCCTTTAGTCTTTCTGCCTCATTACCTCCTGCCCATGCCTCAACCTGGCCCCCAGCTCCACAGAACACAAATGGAAGCCGATATTATAACTGCACCTGCAGTGGTACATTTAACTCAACACAGCACTCCCTAAGTCTCCCAAAAATATTGTTTCAGCATCTTTTCTTTCCGCTTTCCAGCCCAATCAAGAACTGGTGCAAACACAGTTACAAACCACCTAGCAGCCCTGTAGTCTCAGGCATCTCGGCAGTTTCTGACAATCCAGGCATTTTAGCTGCTGGCAAATTTGGCTTCACAATATGCCAGCCTGATGCATTCTTTACACACATTCTTTTGGAATAGAGCCAAGTCAAATATCATAAAAATATAAACCTACTATAACCTAATTCAACTGCCAACTTACCTAAGGATGTTTTGCATCATTCAGTCATTCGTTTTTTTTGGATGCCTATTTGGAGCCAGGCATTGGGCTAGCTGCTGGAGACAGAAAGATAAAAAGAACAGATGCTGATCCCATGGAGCTCAGTCTAGTGAGGGGACACAAACTGGCAACACAGTGGGGTGTGTACTCTGATAAAACACACACACCGGGTGCTGTGGGAGGAAGGAAGACACTTACCATGTGTGCATACATATATGAGGTGAACAGATTAGGTGGTAACAGGCACCCATATAAAAGAAACAGTATGTGCAAAATTCCAGATTTGGGAAATCATGGCAATCAAGAAACTAGGAACTTCAAATGTTCATTATGACAGAAATATAAAGCTCAACTGGAAAGAGAAAAGCAGAGGCAAGATCACAGTGCTAAATTGGATTTGTGTTCTGAAGACTGTGAGAACCATTAAAGGATTTTAAACTGAAGAGAGAGAGATTAAAAAGACCAGAGTCCACACCACTAGGTGGAGCTGGCTGTCACTCACACACATTTTGTTCATGTGCAGGGGAGTGAGCAAATTTAGATAAAGGTAACCTTTTCATGTTATAGAATGAGTTGGCCATGGCATCATTCAACCAGGACAGGCAAACTAGAGATAGACATGGATAAACACATGTGACATAGATTTCAGGGAGGATGTCAGTCTTATTTTTCCTAGAAATAGGAAGAAAATGTAGGTGGGAAACAAAATTTAACCTATCAATTTTTTTTGCAACAATAATAATAGTATTTTATGAGCATTTACTAGGTACCAGGCACTATGCTGAATGTCTCATATATACTGATTCATTTCATCCTCAATACAACCCTATGATATAGTTATTATTTTATAAATGAAGAAACAGAAACACAGAGATGTAATTTGCTAATACATGGCAGAGCCATACCCACACAAATCTGACTTCACAAGAAATATACTTAACACACTGCCTGAAATCACAATAAGCACTCAACAAATGCATAATAAGATTGAGAGAGCAAGGAGAAATCTAAGATTCCTTTGGTTCAATTCTGCTCCACAACAAGGTGCTAAATGAACTCTTAAATGAATTCAGAAACAAAATGCAGTCCTAATCCAGGGCCTGGCAAAGAGAACCTACTTAGATTAGAACTACCAAGGATATACATACTAGGTTTACACATCTTCAGAAAGACTTCAAAATGACTCAAAATATTTTTGCTTATTATCTATCTGGTGACAAGTACTCTATTGATACAAGTCTCCACTCAGGATAAAAGAAGGAACAGTGAAGGTCTGATAGTCACATTTCAACTCTGTGGCTAAACTGAGAGACCCTGGAGCCTCATCTGTAAAATAAGGACATAGTTTGAGGTCCCTTTGAGCTCTCACATCCTACCTTTCAAATCATTCCATGTCATAAATTTCTGTAACTTGAAATCCTTAGGGTATATCATTATATTAATGTAAATATACCTTCCCTCAAAAAAAGGTTAATCTATAATAAGAGAAGCCTCAGCTGTCATGGGCTGCCTCTACAGAGGTATTTGTTAGTTTCAGAATTCATAATAATTCTTTACCACCACAACAGAAATTTAAAATGCAGTCATATATTTTAGCATAATCCAAATTTGAAGAGTTACCTCAGTATATGAAGAAAGGTTGTTTCCACTTAGGGAATGAAAAAAAAAGAGTAATAAAGTTTGAATTCACACACTGGCCCAATAAAGCAGACTTCGGAAGATTTGGCAGCAAAAGCATAGAGCTGAATTAACTTACTCATGGAAACCTTTACTGAGTACTCTGTCTCTGCTAGATATTGAGATTAAACTATTAAGACACTGTCCTTTCCATGGCCTAATTTTAGTAATTGTGAAGTAAGAAAATTTACTAATTGTGAAGTAAATAAGACCTTAATAGCTAACAGTAGGAAGAGACCAAACTCAGGCAGAAATCCCCAGAAGTAAAGATTAATTTTTCTTTGTGATAGGACAATTCTTAAGTATTTCCAAACTTTAAGATCTAGGAAATTTGTTAAGTATTTCCAAGACAGGGGCTTCCTATTGTGTAAACCCAACCCAACATGCAAAAAACCCACCAATTTTCTACTTAATCTCAGTGTAGCTGTCTTACCATAAGTCAAATAGACTTTTGTGATAAGAACTAATCAACTTTTCTGCAGACCCACTGGGACTTGGGTTTTTCAATCAACTGAAAGTCCTCAGAAAAAAACCTTAAGCAACAATATTTAAAAGTATTCCACAACAGCAAATAACAATGGGAATAAAGGTGAGAGCAGTATATGCTTCTTGCAAGAATAAGTATCACCATCTAAAGACAGATGACTGTTTACTGTCCAGAATCTTCACAATATCAAATCACACTCATCACTCAAGCACATGCACATTACACTATATGCACAGAACTCCTAAATCCTAGAAGAACAAGGATGCCTGTGGATCTGGACGAGAATAAGCAAAAGCAAGGAATCACAATGGAAATTAATGTAAGAACACAACAGCTAGCAAATATAGCTCATACCTTTGAAAAAGATCCCTATAGTAAGATAGAAGAACCAAGCCATATAGTTAAAACATGTGCCTCAGAGCACACCTGATTTTGGTCAAAATTGCTAAGACATTTCCAGGGTAACAACAAAAGAAAGAAAAAAAGGGGGCGGTGAGGGAGGATCTCTACAAGATCTGATTTTTTTTAAAAAAAATGGGAAGCCTCTAGTACTTCTACAATAATCCAATTGTACAATAATAATAATTGACATCTATAGGTATTACTTCTTTTTAACATATATATATTTTTTTACTTCAGAATATTACAGGGGTACACATGTTTAGGTTACATATATTGCCGTGGCCCTGCCTGAGTCAGAGCTACAAGAATGTCCATCCCCCAGACACTGAGCACCACACCCATTAGGTATGAATATACCCATCCCCTCTTCGTCCCACAACCTGACACCCAATGAATGTCACTACCATATGTGCACAAAAGTGTTGATCAATTAGTACCAATTTGATGGTGAGTACATGTGGTGCTTGTTTTTTCATTCTTGGGATACTTCACTTAGAATGGGCTGCAGGTCCATCCAGGATAATAAAAGAGGTGCTAGTTCACCACTGTTTTTTTGTAGCAGAGTAGTACTCCATGGTATACATATATGACATTTTATGAATCCATTCATGTATTGATGGGCACGTGGGTTGTTTCCACATCTTTGCAATTGTGAATTGTGCTGCTATAAATATTAGAGTGCAGATGTCTTTTTTACCTTTGGCTAGATATTCAGTAATGGGATTGTGGGATCAAATGGTAGTTCTTTTAGTTCTTGGAGGTATCTCCATGTTACTTTCCATAGAGGTTGTACTAGTTTGCAGTCCCACCAACGGTGTATGAGTGTTCCTGTCTCTCTACATCCACACCAACATTTGGGACTTTTTGATAAAAGCCATTCTCGGCTGGGCGTGGTGGCTCACACCTATAATCCTAACACTCTGGGAGGCCGAGGCGGGAGGATCACTTGACGTCAGGAGTTTCAGACCAGCCTGAGCAAGAGCAAGACCTCGTCTCTACTAAAAATACAAAAAATTAGCCAGTCAACTAAAAAAATAGAAACAAAAAATTAGCTTGGCGTGGTTGCTCACGCCTGTAGTCCCAGCTACTTGGGAGGCTGAAACAGGAGGACCGCTTAAGCCCAGGAGTTTGAGGTTGCTGTGAGCTAGGCTGATGCCACAGCACTCTAGCCTGGACAACAAAGCAAGACTCTGCCTCAAAAAAAAAAAAAAAAGGCCATGCTCACTGGAGTTCAGTAATATTTCATTGTGGGTTTGATTTGCATGTTCCTGATGATTAGAGATGCTGACCATTTTTTAATATGTTTCTTGGCCATTAGTCTATCTTCTTTTGAAAAGTTCCTATTCATGTCTTTTGCCCACTTTTTAATGGGGTTGTTTGATGTATTCTTGTTGATTTTCCTGAGTTCTGTATAGATTCTAGTCAACATTTTATTGGATGTGTAGTATGCAAATATTTTCTCCAATTCTGTAGGTTGTCTGTTTTCTCTGATGATAGTTTCCTTGACTGATCAGGTCCCATTTATTTATTTTTATTGTTGCTGTGATTGCCTTTGGGGTCTTTTTCATAAATTCTTTCCCTAGGCTGATGTCTATATGAGTTTTTCCAACATTTTCCTGTGGAACTCTTATAGTTTCATGTCTTAGGTTTAAGTCTGTTATCCATCATGAGTGGATTTTTTGTGAGAAGTGAGAGGTTTGGATCCTGTTTCTGTCTTCTACATAAAGCTATCCTATTTTCCCAGCACCATTTATTGAATAAGGATTCCTTTCCCCAATGTATGTTTTTGTCTGCTTTGTCAAAGATCAGATGACTAAACGAGGATGGTTTTACATCTGGGTTCTCAGTTCTGTTCTATTGGTCTATGTGTCTGTTCTTGTGCAAGTACCCATGCTGTTTAAGTTACTATAGCCTCGTAGTATTGAAGTCTGGTAAATTGATGCTTTCCAATTTGTTCTTTTTGCTTAAAATTGCCTTTGCTATAAGGGATCTTCTCTGGTTCCATACGAAGTGTAGAATTTTTTCTAGATCTGCCAAAAATGCTGTTGGTAATTTAATAGGGATTGCACTGAATCTGTAGATCACTTTGGGTAGTACAGACATTTTAACAATGTTGACTCTGCCGACCCATGAGCATGGTATGGTTTTACACCTGTTTATGTCCTCTGCTATTTCCTTCCTCAGTGTTTCATAGTTCTCTCTGTAGAGGTCTTTCACCTCCTTAAATATATTCCTAGGTATTTTATTTTCTTTGTTGCTATTGTGAAGGGTATTGTGTCTTTGATTTGGTTCTCAGTTTGACTGTTGGTGGCATATAGAAATGCTACTGATTTCTGTACATTGGTTTTGTAACCTGAGACTTTGCTGAATTTGTTTATCATTTCCAGTAGTCCCATGGCAGAATCTTCGGGGTTTTCTAGATATAAGATCATATCATCAGCAAAGAGCGATAGTTTGACCTCTTCTGCCCCCATTTGGATGCCCTTGAATTACTTTAAATAAATTACCCTTTAAAGTTGGATCAAGATCTACAAGGCTTCAAAAGTCCTTCAAGTATATGAAACAAGCTACTAACAATGTACAAACAACATTTGGTATCCTCTTTGTGGGTATTCTGAAGCCCATTCATTGACCTCTTCTATAGTGACAGAAGGTTACTGCCAAAAAGTTACTCAACACCATTTTTGGTTATTATATGAAAAATAACTTTGAGAGCTCACCTTGTATTTCCTGGACCTCAAGCTAGTTGGGATTGAGGTTCCTTCCTGCTCTTCTCAACTAGAAGAACTTCCTCTAAATCCAGCTTCCCATGGATCTAGTGGTTTCTCTCCACAAAATTCCATGGACCACACAGTCTCCTGGCATTGGGCGGCTGGCTTTCCCAGCCAATTGTCATAAACCCAAACCACCTGCTGTCCAAGTAGTCTATTTACCCCCAAGCCAACAAAATTATGTTCAAGCTTGCCCTATAAGAAGAGTGAGTAGCAAAGGGAAAGTATCCTGTACTAAATGCAAACTCACTATGTGTCCAGGAGCAGGGTCTAACCCCATCATGGTTGTGTGTGTATATTGGGCAGGGGGATCGAGTGATCTATGACCTCTTGATGACCTTGTAAGGTTCTCCAGTTAGACTCATTTCTTAACCTATACCACACAACTCTGTGGAATTCATCATAAATCCTACTAAGTACAACTGGTGACCACAAAAGGACATGGAATTTTCCCTTACCCATTTTCTAGGACAGGTGGTGATTAAGAAAGATCTATTGTGCTAAGACTAGGTTGTAAAAAAGGGGGGGGGGGGAGATCCATTTCCACTTTACACAACCCTTACCAGAGATATAGAAAATCTCTGGTTTGCTGGTTACCATAAACATAATGTAAGAACTCTCAAACTAAAGCACCAGACAGCATTATATTCCCTGAAAAAACAAATTACAATCTCTTACCCCGACCCCCTATAGCGAACAATGGAAACAAATTGAGTAGTCAAATAAATCGTCTTTTTTTTTTGACTACCTATCCCCAAGTTCTAAGTCATCATGTTTTAGGCATAATTCCTCCTCAGAACAGACTCAATAAAACAACTGGGAGAAAAGTGTTTCAATTAATCAAAGAATTAAACATTTTAAACACAGCCATCTCTTAATCTAAGCTAATTATTTCTGCTCATGAGATTTGATTTCAGAACAGTATGTATAAAATCAATTAGTAATTACAAAGACAAAAGTTTCAAAGAGAAACCACAAACACAAAAGTAAACTGAATCCTGCTTTAATTGAAGCTTGTGGAGTATAAAGTCCTACAGAAATATTACAGAAAATCTTCTGGAAACAGGGATCACAAAAACCCCCATGGAAAGAAGGATGAAAGTAATTCATAGCTCACCAAGGCATCTCTGCATCAAGTTCCCAGAGTACCCACAAGACCTCTTTACCATCTCAGGCCTTTTCCTCGCCCTCTCCAATCTTGATTTCATTAGAAGACAAAAGGGGCTACCTTATTTGAAATTATTCTAGAATTAAGAAACTTAAAGACTTTAAGCAGAACATTCAAAACTTAAATAACTTTAACAAGAGAACCAGCTGACCTTAACAAGTTACTCTGCTAGTAAATGAGAAATGGATGGAACCATCCTTGACATAATTTCATTAGGGTTTCCAACCATCCAGAAAAGAATGGCACAATTATATCATTTTATAATCCAAATTTATAAAAAGTTTACTATCCAAATCAAGAAAAGTTTGTGTCCATGGCTAGCTTATTTCTAAAAGATCACTCCCGCAAAATAGTCATGTTTCCACTCTTTGTTTCCTTCTCTATGTCAAAAATACCATCTTGACTTCTTCAGAAGGAATGGGTACAGTAGAGGCCAGAAAAAGAAAATGTTAAAAAGTCTAAAAGCAGGAAATAAACAAAGCTGGTAGGGAAAACAAATAAGAGTTGTTTGTTTCTAATTCATTCTAAACCCAAGATTTGCATTTACCAGTCCTTTCTGCTAAAGTCATCCACCTACTGGAGAGGAGAGCCTCGACGTGAAGTCTGTGGAGGAAAGGCAGTTGACAGGAAAACTGTCCTGGAGATGACTGTCAAGGAGAGAAGAGACAGAGGCTTGGTGGTTAATGAATAAGTGCCTGTCTAGCCAACTTCTCTTCTTCTCTTGACTTGGGGTCAACCAATGTAGATGCGATGAAAATCATTGGCACCAAAAGCAGCATTACACTTAGGACATTTGCGCTGGCGCGTGTCATAGCGTGTCTTCACACACTCAAAGCAGAAAACATGAAAACACTTGGTAAGTACAGCATCCTTTTTACGCATGTTACAGCATGGACAGGTCAGGCGTGCCTAAAAAGAAAAGAAGTCAGAATCTCAGCAACCATAAAGGTTCATGATCCAAATGATACATAAGCAAACAAATAAGAAAACCCACAAGGCACTAAGAGAAGAGCACCACTTTCTACCACCTCCAAAATAAACCATTCTCTGGTTACTGTCATGTAAAGAAGTGCAGTCTTTATTCTCCAGTCCATTCATAGACCACTTCAGGCCTTGACAAAAAACACAAAGAAATCACTGAGGCCATTTTTCTAACCTTGTAATCCTTAATTTCCTCCATCAGAATCTCATCACATTTGGGTACATTGTCTGGTTTCTTAGTGGTCTCCAGCTTCCTTCGAAGTCTAGAGATGTCCTCCTGTAGTATAGGATAGCACACCTGTTAGACACACTTTCCCAAACCTGCCATTTGGGAGAAAAATAACTGCTCCAACTTGAACTTTCTGTTGTACAAAGAAAGGACTTTCTGTCCTTTCATGTCCAATTGTATTTTAGAAATGTAGAGAATTACAAATGGCAAGATATTTTGTTTCAGAACAGGCAACTATAATCATATCCCCAAATTAGAGCTGAATGTAAGTATTGCCAATTCAGTCCTGTGGAAATACAGTCTAAGAATTTAGAGGGTAGGCCATTTTATTTTATGGTAACTAGTTTTAGGCCGAAGGTAGACTGGTTTAAAATAATTTACAGATTTATAAGTAAGGACAGAAAGGCATCATGAGAAACAGCTGGCATGACAAAAATAGAAAAACTGTAGGAGAATTTTAAAATCCTCTAATGTTGCTACATTACTACTTCTTTAAAAATTCATTAACTCATTCATTTAATAAATATTTATTTCTTGCCTACTAGGTGCTAAGCACCAGAATAGGCTTTGGGAATAAGGCAGTGAAGAAAGCAGACTTGGTCTCTTCCTTCAAGGCATTTTTACATATTAGCAGATCCATATTTGTTTTAACAGCTACGCGGACTCCTTGGTAGGGGTGTATAATTTATTTACCAGTACCCCAATAATGGACGTTTAGTTTTCAGATTTTTTTCCTATCACACAAAGGAAAGTAGGAAATGATACACATTAGACCAATGACTCATTCATCACATGGGGTCACTTCAGACCTCAGAAGGTCTACATCTAAAGGTGAAATGTAAAGAAAAGACAACTGCTCTTACCTGGGCTCGTTTGAAATTGAACATATCCTTTTCTTTGGTGACACTGTTCTCTACAATCTCATCTTGAAAGTCATGTAGCTTCTTCTGGGCCAACTCCAACTGTGTTTTGAGGTCATCTGCAAGCTGGGCTGCCTCCATTGCCTATGTGGGATGTACAAATAACATCATCTTATTACCCTTATTTCCAGTTATGCAAAATATTTACCCAAGTTCAAGGAATAAAGCAAACCTATAATTTCATCAATGACACAGTTCTTTGTTCCTCTGAGACTAACCATCACTTTAGATTACAGAGTACTCAATCATACCTTGCGTTTATTCATCTCTAAGGCTTGGGTCCTAAGACCCAACTCCTTCTCCCCTGTGCCAATGTTGCTCTGTAACAGATGCTCCTTCTCTTCTAGTTTTCTTACTACCTGTAACTGGGCATCGACCTTTGAAGAAGAAAATCAAATTTTTTTTTTTAACAAAAGCAGGAAGACAAAAACAAAATAAAACAAAGAAAAAAAACACCCGACTATTCTCTGTTAATCTGTGGCCCATAAAATGCAATGTTAGGAATCTCAAACTATTACTGATTTTATCCATAAATGCTTTAAAGTACATCAAGACCATAAAAGTTGAAAGCTTCACTTTTAATATAAAATATCGCTGAAGATTCAAGTAAGACTGAGAAACCACTGAAAAGATTCTTCTCAAAATTGCCAAAAATAGGGGAAATGACAATAACAGATATTTATCTTTTCTGGCCATACTAATGCTTAAAACCCAGCAATTCATACTAGAACATATAAATTATGGCTCAAACAAAAGCCCAAGCGTATCTCTTTCAGAATGGCTAAAGGTTCTAAAGCAGTCTTTTCTTGAAAGCAGTGCATAAATTAGAATCAAACAGCATCAAAGGGTAAAAAGCAAAATCACACACACCTACTCACTAACCCCTCACCCACAAACTCACCCCAATATCCAGAGGTAACCATTCTTAAAGTTTATCACACAGCTTTCCAGAAATTTTTTAAAATAGAGCACATACAAATACACACACATTTTAACACAAAAGGGATAATAGAATAAATCACTACTTTCACATATTAGCAGGTCCACATTTGTTTTAACAGCTACACTGCACTCTTTTAGGGAAATACAATTGTACAGATGTATAATTTATTTACCAGTACCTTAATGATGGACATTTAGTCATCAGGTTTTTCCTACCACAAAAAAAGCCACATCATTCTTTTACATGCAGAAAGCACTCTATTTCAACAGAATAGAAAACTCTACTCATCCTAATTACCTGAGTCTTCAGAGTCAAAACCTGGTCTGCCAGTTCCTCCTTTTCTTCTTTAAGCAACTTATGGATCTGATTGGACTTGATCCGCTCTGACATGAGCTTGAAATTTGCATCATCCTTCTCCCGCAACTGCTGCATCAAACGAATATTTTGCTCCTGCATGTCTTCAAAGGCCTGGCCTGTGACATCCATCTCAGATAGAAGTGCTTCTTCCTCCTAAAATAAACAGGAAGAGACTTCATTTTAAAGCTATCTTTTAACTCCAAAGAATGAGCACAGGAAACCAAACTTTCCCTCTGTTCATTTAGATATAAATTAACTTAGTGACAGAAGAGACTTAGTTTTAAGAAGCTTAGTTGTGTCACTAGGTTAGTCCTAGGTATACAGAAGAAGCCCTATTAGCTGATATCACTGGCACCAATTATTGATTTGATACTCATTAGTAGATCTGCACTCAAAGACAGTTAAAGCAGACATCATACATACCTTAATCTAGGCAAACTGATCAAGCAGCAGCTGATTAAAAGAACTTCTATCATAATACCTCACATTTTCTCTTACTTTTCCACAATTAAAATACTGAACTTAATCTACAGATTTCCCAGTACTTGGAAACATCCACGGTGTCATAATAATCTGATAGGCAACGAATGGTATCTAACAAAAGCTTTAATTTACACCTATCTCATAAGTGAGACTGAGCATCTTTTCATATGTTTAAGAGCCATTCCTATTATTTTATGTGAACTACTCATATCTTTTGCCTATTCTACTGGGCTGTTGGGTTTTTTCCCTAACATATTTTAGAGATTTCTGTATTAGAAAGATAAGCTTCTCTGTGAGAAGAGTGAAAAATATTTTTTCCTTTTTGTCATTTAATCTTTGGCTTTGCTTACGGTGTTTTTTATTGCTTTTTTTTTTTTTTTTGCCATGTAGAATTTTTATATCTTTTTTAATAACTCAACATTACCCATCTTTCTTTCATGTTTTATAGCCTTTTATTAATAATTAGAAAGATCTTCTCTACTCCAAATCTATAAAGAAATTTACTTGTTCTCTAGCTTTTTGATGGAGTCATTTTTTAATATCACATCTATAATCCACTTGGAAAACATCTAGTGTAGAGTGTTCAAGTATGTATCCAATTTTTTTCTAATATCATTTTTTAATTTTTATCGCACCACATTTAACAGCCTTCCTTTTCCCCACTGATTTAAAACTATATCTTGTGCATATATTAAATACCCATGTGTACTTTGGTATATTTCTGGAGTTTCTATTTAGTTCCAATAGTCTGTTTAGTAGTCCCAAGCTATTTTACCTACTGCAACTTTATGTTTTAATACCTAGAAGAGGCCCCTTTGCTCTTCTTTTCCAACTTTCCTCCTCACTCTTGTTTACTTTTCCATATGTACTTTAAAACTAGTTTGTTTAGTACCACAATAAAAATCAAAATTTTATAAATATTAATACAAAATGTCTAAGTATATATGTATATATATAAATGTATATAATTATATATTTATAAGCATAGTTTTCTTAGTTTCATATATTTACAATCATAATGTATATAAAATATTCTATCTTTGGTTTTCATTTTATATTCATTATATATATCCTTTGATTCCAGGTCAGCAGAGAAAGGACAGATCCTCAACAGACAATGTAACAATGTTTGAACAACTGGCTATCCATTGGAAAATAAAAGTAAATTTTCTGCCTCACAAATACATAAAACAAAATAAAAACAGGAAGAAAGATTTCAATATAAAAACAAACAAAAAACACATAAGAGAAAAAAATATTAACAAAAACAGACTTGAACAAAAGAGCAAATTTCACTGGCAGTAACTTACTCACAAAGTAACATTTACTTAATAAGTCAACTAAATAAAGAAAGTGTGCCCACCTGCTTGGCCATGGCCAGCTTCTTCTGCAGGTATTCTATCTGCTCCTCTACTGCTCGGATCTTCCTCAAGGCATCTTCATCAGCCATTTTCTTGTTCTCTTTCTTCTCTTTATCTTCTAGATCCTTGAGTCTTTGCCTTAGATCTTCCAACTACAAGAGGAAAGGAATCATACAAAAACAAAGAATAAGTTATAATACATTTTCAAAAATCAATTAATACTGTGCACAGATGGAAGGCCCATAACACCAAAAGAACTTTTACAGAATTATGGAAGAAGATAAATTATATATCTCACATTACAACATTGTTTTAACATCACTCCATTCCAACATTACACACTTCTATGAGCAACATTTTTTAAGGAGCACACATGTACCTTTCTTTAGAATAGTGGTTATCATCATTTTTCTCTAGGCCCCCAAATTTTAAAAGTGCATGAAATTTCTCCCAAAAGTAATGAGAAAAAGAGAATCACTACAGCAATGATTCATACAGCTAAAGCAGGGAATAAAGAGTTTTTGTAAGCCTACTCCTAATTCCAGTAATTCTGATGTAATCTTTCCACCTTGTGGAGAATCTTAAAATATCTACTTTACATGGTCTTTGAAAGAGTAGAAAATGTTGCAGTTAAACACTAACTTTAAAGATAAAAGAAACTACCTCCTTGAGAAGTACGAAGGAAAATCCCACAAATGAAGATTTTAACCGGAAGGAAAGGTAATGGCACACTAGATTACCTCTGCCTTAGACTTCTTCTCAGCTGCCATTAGCTGAACTTTGTCTCTCTGTTCCTTTGGGGCAGAGCGGTACATATCTAGCAACAGCTTCATCTCCTTTTGGCTCTCTTGTGCCTTCCTATGACGGGGTGGGAGAGGGAGGTGAACAATGTAATAAGAAAACAGGGCATCAAGTAAGGTAATTTTGAATTGAGTGGGATTTTTTAAAAGTTTTATTTTACACTTTATATCACACCTAAAAAACAAAATTTTATAGACTATCAAGAGACTTTTGGACTTCTGTACTTAGAAAGTACAGAAAAGTAAGCTGTATAAAGGAATCATTTCCCTCTTCAGACAAAGTTCTCTAATAACATTATAAAATAGACATCTGCCTATTGCATACGCAAATTTCTATGGTTCCCATCCTTAAAAACTCAGATTCAGTAGGTCTGGGATGGCATCCAAGAATGTCTTTAAACATGTCATGCAGGTAATTCTGATACCACACTTAATTGACAGTTGAATGATTAACCATCAGCTGAAGAATAAAACTTCATCTCTTACTAAATTATTAAAACTCTTAACTACACTTTTATATACAATTTCAAGCATTGTGAGCACAGTGGTCCATCAAATCCAGACAACAAAGGGTCAGCTGTTGAAAATGCGGAGCAAGAAGTAACCAGTTCTACTGTAGAAGTTATTGGTTATGCAGGAAGAAAGGGGCAGTATGTGAGGTTATGACAAAGCTAATGTTGCACTTGGTTAAAGGTCTATCTTACTGTTCCAGTGCCTGTAGGAGTAAATCTAAGAAATCTCTTAAAACGATCTGACACTAACTAGTTAACTATCAGCCAAATAGATCAGATACTGTTCAGGTTACAATGATACACAGTATCACTTAGTATAATTGTAGTTATAATTAATACCAGCAATCTGCTCACATCTAATAAAGACCAGTAGTTAATTTCCAATAATTCTCAGGAGTATTACTTTAATCATGACATCTCTTCCTTTAATTTGGATTCATGAAAAATAAGGCTACAATCACGAGATTTACTGATACCAGACCACCGAACCAAACTACACAATGGTCATGCAGGCCATTCTGGCTATACACTTGACCAAGAGCTGAGACCACATTTACTGTGCAATTTAAAATATTACAATAATCAGACAAGTCATGCAATCAGCCAAACATTTCATGTCCTAACCTTAGCTTCTGAGTCAGAAACAGCAACTCTAAATATTGCACTTACTTGAGTTCAATCTTTAATTGTTTGATAATTTCTGCTTCCTTTTTCCTTCCATCGTCATGTTTGCCTTTCTCTTTATCCTTAGCAGAATCTCTCTCTTTTTCTGACTCTTTTAGTTTCTGCTTTTCTCGTTCTCTCTCCTTTTCCTTCTCCCGTTCTCTTTCTCGCTCCCGCTCTTTCTCCCTCCTTTCTCGCTCTCGCTCTTCTTCATCCCGTTTGGACTTAATTTCATTGGCATCCTCCTGAGCTGCCTTCGATGCTGAGGATTGGGTGGCTAAGTCCTCAGAATCTTGTTTTAGTTCTGCAGGCTCGTCCTTAGCGTCCTCAGTACTAGACTGAGACTGCAGGAGGGCACTGCCACTACGCAGACGTGTCTGGAAAAATAAAGAAAAAGAAAAGAAAGATGCGCATCATGTATGGTAACCACATTGTTTACCTCATTCAGAAGCAGCTTTATACCCATAAGAGCAAATAATACTTATTCTACTCCTCCAGGTTACCTTGTTCAGGTCAGACTGGGCTTCTCTCAGTTTCCGCTTATACCTGAGGACCTCCCCTTTCAGCTGGTGATTGTGATTCTGGAGGCTACTGATGAGGTGGCGCATCTCCCGGTTTATAGGGCCTTAAACACAGCAATAGCAATGTTATGAGGAACTGTGATAGGGCAAAGGCACAAAGAGAGAAAGTGCAGAACACATCAGGAACCACTGAGAAATAGGGAGAACTACCAAAAGAAAGAGTGCTTCTCAAAAGACGAAAACAAAACTGGTCAACTTGAGTTAAAAAACAAACATCCAGGCTGTGAACCAAAATGGATTATAGGATTTGAATTACAGGATTTAAGGCACCTAGGACTTCTGAGTTCAAGCTAGCATTAAAAAATCCTGGGGACTGTTAGGTAGGGATAAGGAGGAAGCGAGAGGAACAGATGTTTTGTCTTCGATAGGAAGACATAAGAACTGACCTACCAGAAAAAGGTAGAGAAATCACAAACTGGAGATACAGTCAAGGCCACAAATGGGGTAAACTAGAGCATGCACGCTAAAGGATTTCAAGTGTCCTCAACT
This sequence comes from Lepilemur ruficaudatus, assembly GCA_963574885.1. Classification (NCBI taxonomy): domain Eukaryota; kingdom Metazoa; phylum Chordata; class Mammalia; order Primates; family Lepilemuridae; genus Lepilemur; species Lepilemur ruficaudatus. The sequence continues at coordinate 30,620 of CAUYRT010002510.1, forward strand.
AACCTGGATTTCGTTACCATCTTATTAGCATAGCAGTTTTGACCCCTCCCCCCACACCATGGGCTTTCATAAAGGATTCTGGGAGGATGCATGCGCACTGATTAAAAGTTATGTAAGAGAACCTGTCAATCACCCAAAGGCAGGAAGTGAAAACTCCACTTAGAAGAAAGGAGGGACAGCCTCCTTTCTAAAAGCATGTGTATACTAAAATCTCAGGGTTGCCTCCACTGGGGGAGGTAAACCCACCCCCTCTCTGGAACCCACATGCTTAATTAATCTTGTTGTTTGGCTTGCTTACATCTGTTTGGCCTGCTTATTCCATGCTCATTTATTCTGAGTAATCATTCTTCAATACTGAGATAAGAACCAGGAAACACGAACCTGACAGGACTGTGTGTGTCTTTCAAGGAAGGTATAAACTGTAGCGAGGAATGAAAATAATTATACCTGCTTGCTCATTGGCAGCAAGGGTCTGCTCAAATTCTATCCTCAGCATCTCATACTCCTTGCGGACCTGGGCCAGAGTATCTTCTAGCTGGATCACTTCAGTCCTTAGCTTCTTATGAAGACTAACCTCATCTCGCTACACAGAAAAAGGAATCAATCAAAACCTCTTATCAAAATGTGGAAATATCATATTTTATTATTCTTTCTCTTAAATTTTATCTATAAGGATCTAAAAATGGAAAAAGAAAATGCCAAGAAAAGAGTGTATTACTCTGAAAATTTCCAGTTCAATCAATACTTAACACTAGATACCTACAATATACTAATTTGGAAACTGACAGGATACAGAAGAAATAAAGGAAATCGTACCAATGGTACCAACTCTGAAAACATTGCAATTTAGTTGGAGAACTAAACCATAAAACAGCATATGAATACATATAAAGTAGTATTCAATTCATCGGTCAGGCATATATTAAAAGATCAACTACTATAAACATTACATTAAGGACTGTGGAAGATACAGAAGTAAATATATGAATAAAAGTTTCTATCTTTAAAAAAAAACTATCTATAGGTATCATTATATGCTACAATGGCATGTAAGTAGTGATGCTGCTTCTACCCACTATTTTGCCTCATACACATAAGCTCCAGCCACGCTAAACTATTTGTCATGGTCTCTTACATTTTTATACTTGCTGTTCTCACTGCTGGAAATGCCCTTCTCCTGCTTTTAACAACCAGTAAACGTGTATTTATCCTTAAGATTCATACTTCACTTTCTTATGTGGAATCAGGAAGGTTCCATAAATTAGATGGTCTGTCTCCTCTAACACCACACCTTTTGGATATGCTGCTACTATACCATGCTGCATTCTAATGGATGCTATTCTCCCGCTACTGTAGACCATAAGATCCAAGAGAGCAGGAATTCTCTTGTCTCATCTGTGTACATCCACCATCTAGCAAAGACCCACAGCCACTCTATAAATGTTTGCTGAATGAATGAGATTAACTGCACTTGAGAAAATAAAATTGTAAAATTTGAGGCAGAAAAGCTCATATACAGAAGACAGGTCTGTTACCTCAATGAGCTCAACCTGGCGCTGATGGGTTCCCCTGGTGCCATGAAGCAGGGTCCGAGCCTCATCCAAGTGTGCTTTCAACTGTAGGCTTTCATTGTATAGGACGGAGAACTGTGATTGCATGCAGCGATATTCTGGAGTTTCCTTAACCACTTCCTCCACTGCACTCCGCAGTTCCACCTTAGGAGGGCCCACAGATAAGAAAGTCAGAAGCAGAATTCAGTATCTGTGCCCCTATGCTAGACAGGAAATAAAATTTTGAACTCACTGATGTCCTACACAATTCAAATTATTTTTATAAAGATTATGAAGTCTATCTACTCATTCCTCTAGTTAATAAAATCTACCCCAAATTAAATTGGCCCACCTAAGAGGTGGCACCTGGATATGCTGTATTCTTCTTCCCCAGAATTGTTTTGACGTGTTCTACATTATGTGTCAACCTGAGCTACTAGACAAGCCTTATGAAATTTGTCACATGCTTTTTAAAAACACAGTTGAGAACCCTAGTAACTAACTTGGTTCTCTTCATTAACAATCACAGAGAAAAATTTTTTTGACTGGATATCAAAATTAATTATGCTTCTCCCAAGCAACTGTTTGTTTTAATCACTCAAATAGTTTAACTGATTAAACTTAGGAGTTTTTTGTTTTTTTAAATTTTTCTGTTCAAACATCTTAATTCTTATCTATTTACCTAGTAACAAATCAAATTATAAAATACAGATGGCTATGATTGAAAGAAGCATGAAGAAGATTTCCAGAATCCCCTTGCTTCCCCTAAGGATGTGAGGAGAAAATTCTTCTGGGCAGGTTTGAAAACAACAGGATCATTGATTGTGTTTCTTTCTCTGTTTTGGCAGCAAGAAACTGCAGAGCCAAATCTATGGACCCCTTTGTCAACTACTGACACGTGAGAGGTCCACCTTGTCACAGTATATCCATGCCCCTTGCATCATCTTGTATACAAGCCCCACTTTTTAATCCATTTTGGATCCTCACTCAATTTTATCCTACTCCTCAATTTTCTCAACAACTCTTAAGTCAGAGCACCATGATTTACTCTTTGTAGGTTGCTTTAAATCCTTTTCAGGACAAGGCAGGGTATAGATTGTAAGTAAATATATAAATAAATAAAAAGATCTATCAACAAAACTTACATTTTTCTACCCACCCCAGCTTTATTAAGGTATAATCGACAAATTGAAAATTATACATATTTAAGGTATACAACATGATGTTTTGACATACACATATACTGTGAAACGAGTACCACAATCCAGCTAATCAACTTTTCTCCTCCCTCAGTTACCTTTTTCGTGTGGCAAGAACATTTAAGATCTACTCCCTTAGCATATTTCAAGTACACAATACATTATTATTCACTATAGTCACTGTACATTAGATCTCCAGAATTTCTTAACTCTGCGTAACTGAAACTTTATGCCCTTTAACTAACATCTCCCCATTTACCTCTCCCCTGGTAACTACTATTTATTCTACTCTCTGCATCTGTGAGTTTGACATTTTTTGATTGCACATGTAAGTGAGATCATGTAGTTGTCTTTCTGTGCTTGGCTTTTTTTACTTAGCGTGTCCTCCAGGTACATGCATGTTGTTGCAAATTACAGGATTTCCTACTTTGTTAAGGCTGAATAGTATTCCATTCATATACAGATATATACATACACATACACACACACACAACTTTTTTTTAAGCCATTCACTATATAGATCTTTCACCTCCTTGGTTAAATTTATTCCTAAGTATTTTATTTTTTTGATACTATTGTAAAAGGGAGTTTTCTTAATTCCTTTTTTGTGTAGTTTATTGTATTGTATAGAAATATGATTGATTTTTGTATGTTGATTTTGTATCCTACAACTTTACTGAATTTGTTTATAGTTATAACAGTTTTTTGGTGGAGTTTTTGAGGTTTTCTATATATAACTGCATCTGCAAACAGAGGTAACATTACTTCTTTCATTCCAATTTAGAGGCCTTTTATTTCTTATCCTTGCCTAATTGGGTGGCTGGGACTTCCACTATATTATGTTGAATTAAAGTAGTGAAAGTGGATATCCTTGTCTTTTTCCTGATCTTAGAGGAAAAGCTTTCAACTTTTCACCATCGAATAAATGTTAGTTGTGAGCTTGTCATATATGGCCTTAATTATGTTGAGGTACATTTTGTCTACACCTAACTTGCATGTGAGTTGATCAGCAAAAAGTCTTATTTTACGGCCCTTCAAAGATGTGTCTCTTACCTTCAGCTTTTCATTTTGTGTACTGACTTCCTCAAAGTCCTGCCGAAGTTTCTCCAGCTCACAGAGACGATTCTGAGCCAACTCTTTGTTCTCCTCAAGCTCTGCATTCATTTCCTCAAACTGGAAAGAAGCAGGAACATAGCAAACTGAGAGTTAAGAAAAAGAGTTCTTAAATCATCCCCATCTCTAAGCTTCCTATCTTTACTGATTCACTCTTACAGCAAAACCCCACTTTGCCAAGTGTGAACACAATCCTAAGTACCTAGGCACAAGGCCTGACACTAAGTTAAAAAACATGTCCTGAGTCACTGATTTTACCTTCCGGGCATTGATAGTGATTGTGCCGCCATAGAGACTGCTCCCTGCTCCATACACCTTATAACCTTTCGAATTCACCTACAGAAAAGACAAAGATTTTTCAGGGAGAGAACCTAAGACTTTATGATCTAACATACTTTCAAAGGATCAGTTTTTTTCCCCAACCACCACTCCCCAAGTTGCTTCTTTCTGAGAAGACTCCTTAAAATGATTCTAGTCTCCAAACTATAAAACAGCACTGACCCGTTCCAGGACTTCTGCTAAATGTCGGTTAAGTCGCTGTTCCCTCTTTCGAATTTTGTCAATATCCCACTGCAGGTCATCAATCATGGACTCCAGAACAGATACTCGTGACTCAGCTGTCTCCACTTTACTCTGCAACTTGGAGAACTGCATCCCAAAAACAGGCATTCAGAAAAATTCAGCAAAAAAAGATCAAGTTAAAAAATGAATGACTTAGTTCTGGGACAGTTACAATCATGAAAACTGTAAGTCTGAAGTCTGTAAGAAGTCTTCACAAAAGGAAAAGACCACTTAATAGCCAATAAGTTGCCTATCTCTGAAAAGCACCATTTCCTAGACAGACTACAAACCCATCAAAAATGTGTACTTTTTAAGAGAAAAGATAATATCCTTCATTTTATCAAATATTTTACAACATAAAAATTCAAAAAAGACAGTTATGTTTACACTCCAAGTTTCTCTCCCCACATTCCCATAAACGATCGTTGAGATAGAAATCAACAGGAAAACGTCCATTCTCTTTTTTAAGCTGACCCCAGAGCAATCTAGAATTCGATACTATAATATAAAGACAAAAACTTTTGCTATTCTCTGTTATTTAGGAGCTATACACTAGCTAACACTATTGAGTGTTTTAATTACAAAACAGTTACATGTTCACACTAACCTATACGCGCCCTTTATGTTGGCTGTAAAATATGGTCCCAAAATTCTTTGATAGTACTCACATCAAGGGGTGGAGACTTTGTCCATTCCTCTTGAAACTGGGTCAACTTTAGTTACCCAGTGAAAACAGCACTACATAACTCCAAAGCTATGTCAAAAAGGCCATACATGTTCTGCCTGGTGTTCTCAGGATTCTCAATGGAAGAAGTTAGCCACCAACTAAAAAATGTCCAACTCCTGAGACTGCCATACTAGAGAGGCAACCTGCAGGCATTCCAGTGGACAACTAAGGTGAGGTCCCAGCAGATAGGCAGCACCAACAGCCAGTCAGAAAAGTCACCTTGGACACCAGCCCAGTTGAACAAAACAATGTGCCCTCCAGGTTAGCAATGCTATCTGAGATTTGGGAAAGGGCTAGAAAAGAAAGACCTCTCCATCTTGGTAGCAACCGGTTTATATTTTAAAACATGACAATGTTATTCTTCCTACTGCACTCCAATTTATTCATAAGTGCTGCTATATTCTAAGTCCTTTGAAGGTCCATGAGAATCCACATTAATTAATAAACTCCCCAGATAATTCTCATGCAACCAGCCCAGCATGAACCTTAACACTAGAGTTTCAGAAACAAGGGCATAAGAGGAACATGGGCTTTGAAGTTAAACAGATCTACATTCAAAACAGTCCATTTTTCTCTTTGTGGTTCTTAAAAAAAAGACACACACACAAACACACACACACAGCTCAATCACTTCCTAGCCATGTGTCCTCAGACCAGTAACTAACCTCTTTGAATTTGCTTCCTTCACAGTTAAGTGGGAGATAATATTCATAAAGTGCTTAAATGTGAGGCACTAAGTCAATGGTAACTATTAAATTACTAATTAGCATGAAAAGCCAATGGCCAAATTATAGGAGGTCAAACTTTGGTAGAATATCCTTTGAAATAAACCAAAATGATAATCAGGAGTATTAGAAGAGTCTTATTAAGGCCTATCATCACTTTATTTTGATTATTTTGTATAAATAAATAAATGCCCAAATTTTGGCATGGTTTGATCACGGCAATATTTGAGCCCAAGTTTACACTGAAAATTCATATTCCTCAGGTTCCCAAGACGTCATCAATGCAGTAGTTCCTACTTAGTCATTCTCTGTTGAATTTTTACCAAGCTATTTCTCAGTAACATTGTATTAATACATGGTCTTTTATCCTTGGGTAACTCATCAGTCGGAGGTTTGGAGTTTTTGTTGTATTTTGCAAAATCCCACATGATGGCATTTTTTCCTAAATACTAAGATTCTAAAATGTCTATTTAAACAGAAGTGTAGTCAAGGAGAAATAATGAATTATTCTCTTCTTCCCTTAACCTTTCCTCAGATTTTGATTTCTCAAAGCTCGCTGCTTTAGCCTGGTCTGCATGCCCTTCAACATAAAAATAGGCCTTCTAGAATAAGGGAACCTTTAAAGCACTCAGAATTCTGAGTCAATGTCTGCCAGAGGCCACTAGAAATAGCCATCTCTCCTTTCTGGTCAAGTACCTCCTGAGACATGGTGCGATGCTTCTCCTGAAGGAGGTCTGTCAACTCCTGTAGCCGCATATTCTCTTGTGCAAGGAAGGAATTCAGCTCCTGCACTGCTTCATCCACTATCAGATTATCTGGGGAAGAAGAACTGTACTTTAATTTAGTATCTATAGTATTAAATTTTAAAACTATGTATCCTACCAAAGCATTAACATACTATCGCACTTCATTTTCCTCAGAACTTCAAGAAGTAGGCTGGCTTTTTATATACAGGATACTTGTATTAAAAAAAAAAAAAGTACTAGTAGTACGCTGGTTTTAATCAACTAGCACTTAACAGCTAAAGTACCAGAGGTTAGGTAACTTGCTTAAGGAAATGAGTCAACTTGCAGCCTAGGACACCTAACTCCCATCCCTTTCTATAAGGTCAAAATGCCACAAGAAAACAAATTGGGGTTCTATAACTTTACTCATATAAGACACAAATCCCCCAAAAATGACATTTTAGAATTGAAGACAGAGGTATCTCTAATCAGTGTCAGACCTAATACCAATATAATTCTATTTTTTCACAAGGCTGTCACAAATTACTGCTACTAACACCCAACACGAAACACCTCTCTATTAGGAGAGAGAAGTGGGGCAAGGAGCAGAAGTTCCATCTTTAAATAAGCATCTATAAAACTGTGAACAATAAAGAGCATAGATTCACTTATCATATTCTAAAACACTATGCTAGGAACACTCCTGAAGCTCAAGAACCAAAATGTACGCTACTATTTATAAAACAGGTATGTAAGTCTAAAGAACTTATTACACCAAGTAAACATGTTTAAAATTAGTCATAAATACTATAGCTCAAATCCAAATGTTATTAAGTGAAACCATATACTCTCAGGATATATATCACCCTTTAGAGAGAGTTATCAGGAAAAAAACTTGTGCTTTTTCATGACATCTCTTGGTATCAATCTTAAAAACAATACAGAATAAGTTGGTCATGTGATGGCTTTTACGGTTTTCACAATCACTTGTGAAATTTTTAAAGTAGACCTATCCCTCACCTACTGAATAAAATCTCCATGAGCAGAGCTAAAAACTGTACACTCAGAAAACTCCTAAGGTGATTCTGATTCATAATCTGAGTTAAAAACTAGGGTCTGAATTTTAGTACTCTCAATAGCCTAAGCGCTGAGAACAGTACCTAGAATACAATAAACACTCAATAAATATTTAGTAAATTAGTAAACAAACCTATAAATGTAATTCTTTTGAATCAAGGACCAAACATGGGGGAAAAAATGAACTTCCAAACAAGTTACAATTGATGCTACAATTCATACTTCACATAGCTGTATCTCTTAGAAAGCTCAGCTTATCAATGGCAATTGCCTTTTGTGTTACAAATAACGGCTTAGCTGTTTGTAATTTGTAATAAATGTTTTTTCATTTCTTAACTTAAACCTGACCCTAAAATGCATGCCATCAAAAAGAATAATTTTAAAGTACTGTCTGATATATTACTCATTTTAGTTCCTTTTTAAATATAGCAATTATTAGCCAGGCGCGGTGGCTCACGCCTGTAATCCTAGCACTCTGGGAGGCTGAGGCAGGAGGATCGCTCAAGGTGAGGAGTTCGAAACCAGCCTGAGCAAAGAGCGAGACCCTGTCTCTACTAAAAATAGAAAGAAACTCATTGGCCAACTAAAAATATATAGAAAAAATTAGCCGGGCATGGTGGCGCATGCCTGTAGTCCCAGCTACTTGGGAGGCTGAGGCAGAAGGATCGCTTGAGCCCAGGAGTTTGAGGTTGCTGTGAGCTAG
>CAUYRT010002511.1:0-42977 GCA_963574885.1 Lepilemur ruficaudatus
TAGCTCACAGCAACCTCAAACTCCTGGGCTCAAGCGATCCTCCTGCCTCAGCCTCCTGAGTAGCTGGGACTACAGGGATGTGCCACCATGCCTGGCTAATTTTTTCTATATATTTTTAGTTGGCCAATTAATTTCTTTCTAATTCTTAGTAGAGACAGGGGTCTCGCTCTTGCTCAGGCTGGTCTCGAACTCCTGACCTTGAGTGATCCTCCCCCCTCGGCCTCCCAAACCTAGGAAGATTTAAAAGTCCCTGATACTCAGGTGGCACCCCATGCCAACTCAGAGTGTCTGGGGAGGGAGCCGTAGGGTTCCCACGTGATGCCAGCGTGCAGCAGAGTTGGGGCCACCATTGTGCTGTACCCAGGTCAGGGAGGCTTGAGTCATACTGTGTTTGACTGGGTGCTGGTCAGGCTGTAGCTGGGGGCGACGGACCCCGCTGTGTACAAGGGTGCTGATTCAGGCTGGGGAGAGGTCAGGATGGTGAGAGGGAAAGGGGAAAGGACTGGGGCTGTTTAGCCAGAAGCAGGGCCCGCCAGTGGGGTGGGAGGGCACCCTAAGCATTGTCCCGTGGAAGAAGAATTGCTCAAGGATTCTGTGCACAAGTGGTGGGCGCTGGGATTTCAGTTCAGTCTAAGAAAGAATTTTCTATTAGAGTTGTCCGAAGGGGGAGGCCGTCCCTCATCGCCACATAGGAGAGGCAGTGATCCCCCACCCCCAGATGTGTGTGCGCCGTGGGGCCTGCCCAGGGGTGTGCCCCCTTCCCCGTCCCACAGCCTGGGTCACAGGGGCACTTCTCTCAGGTGGGCGGGGCTCTGGCAGGGAGGGCAGCCCACCAGGCACTGACGGTGACTTTTGGCCACGCAGGTGGTCCGGAGGCACATCCTGGGCTCCATCGTACAGAGCGAAGGCAGCTACGTGGAGTCTCTGAAGCGGATTCTCCAGGTGTGACTTCAGGGGGTCCTCAGGGGCCTCTGGGGAGAGGGCAGGGAGGACCCCGGAGGGACACTTTATGGGGAGTGTTTGGGGACTGTGCTCAGTTTTAAGGGGAAGGGGCCAAAGGTAGCACTGTTCATGGGGACAGTTAGTCCCTCCAGATGGGGCACCAAGAGCTCCTGAGGCCCTGGTGTTCACAGGAGTGACTTTTCTGAAATGAAATTGGGATTCTTTGAAATGACTCCTAGAGAGTCGAGGGCATACGGCCCCGTTTGTGCTGGAAGGGACTGGGTCTTCCTTGCCACTCTGTGCACCCCTGGGGCCAGGCTGTGTCCCCCCCCTATCTTCTTGGGGCTCTGAGAGGCAGCGAGAGGCAGGGTCACCCCTCTCTCTCCTGTCAGGATGCCCAGGGATTGCTGAGCAGATGCTGGTGTGCCGACCTGGGCCACAGTCTGAATCCCTGAGACGGTGGCTCTTGGGGGATGCTGTGGGCTCCGGGAGTGAGGCCGTCAGGAGAGGGAACAGTCGGGCAACAGGGTGCCGACACCCACGTCTTCCCTTCCCGAGCTTGGGTCCATAGAGAGGGAGCCCATGCGTCAGACAGGTAGCAATGAAAACGGTACCTGTTTCTGACAAAGCTGATTGGAGAGGCAGACGTGAGGTCTAGGATGGAGGGAGCTCACGGCGACTTTACCAGTGTAGACCGGCTCAGTGACAGGCAGAGCCACACAGGGCCAGCCTCCAAGGGGCCCCCTGCAGGCTCTCACCCCAACTCAACACGGAAGACACGGGGGGTTGGTTGTGGGTGGCCAAAGGGAGGCCAGGAGCACTACAATCACGGAGATCCTTCCAGAAGGGTGCACGAGGAGAGAGGGATAAGTGCCCCCCACCGGGGGCCACCGTGGTCGGCCGAGTGCTGCGTGGAGGCGGGGGCGGTCGGGGAGGCTGGGCCTGACCGTCGGCCTCCCCCCGCGCCCTCGGCAGGATTACCGCAACCCCCTGATGGAGATGGAGCCCAAGGCGCTGAGCGCCCGCAAGTGCCAGGTGGTGTTCTTCCGCGTGAAGGAGATCCTGCACTGCCACTCCATGTTCCAGATCGCCCTGTCCTCCCGGGTGGCCGAGTGGGACTCCACCGAGAAGATCGGGGACCTCTTTGTGGCTTCAGTAGGTGTCCCCGAACCCTTTCCCCAGCCCGCCAAGGTAAAACCACCGCCGGCCTGACCCCACGGGCCACGCGTTCCAGCCTTCTGCCTCTGCCGGGTCCGCTTGTCCAAGCCAGTGGGGACAGACGGTGGCCAGGACTCTTGTGTCTTCTGGGCCTAAGCTGGGGCGTGTGTAGCACCTTGAAGTGCCCTTGGAGATGTCTGCTGGGCTTTGGTACCTTGGAAGCCAGGTCGCTGTTCTGGCTCTGCCCAGGTGGCAGCCCCTCCTGGAGCCTGGGTGGCCGCCTAGCTGCTGTGGCCAGCCACCTGGCCGGTTGCAAGCCCCCTTCCTCATTGAAAGGCTGGCAGAGACCGCAGCCTTGGCGAGGATGCCCCACGTGTTGGGGGAGAAGCACTGGACCATGATCCAGGAGACCTGGCTCTGGGCCCTGCTTAGCTCTGCAACCTCGGGCAGGTCCGGCACCCTCTCTGGGCCGGGGTTCTCCATCTGTGGAATGAGGGGGTGCACCGAGTTCTTGGATTTTCAAACCGAAGTCTGTGGGCCCCAGAGATCCATGGGGCAAGGGAGGGTCCGTTTGGCGGAGCTCCACTTTTGATCTGTTTTAGGTAGTTGGGGTCTGCTAAAAGAAAAAAAATTATTCTTTGAAACCGCAGCACTCAGTAGATTCACTAAGTAGGTCTGACACCCTGGGTCACCGTGTCGGGGGCTCAGGTGAGAGGATTGGTTGACTCCAGGCACACCATCCCCCCTTGGCAACTCAGCTCTGGGCTCACAGCCCAGCGAGAGCCCTCTCCTCCCTGCACCCCTGGGCGCTGGGGAGGGAGACCTGGGAGGCAAAGGGCCCGGGGCTCTCCGTGGTGCCGCCTGGTCCTACCTGTGCCCTTGGGCCGGCCTCTCACCTCGCTGAGCCTGGTTTCCTCGCCTGCGTGGGGTGACGGGTGCACTCACCTCAAGGGCTTGCTGAGGTTGTCCAGGCTGCGCCGTCAGCTCAGCTTGCATCCCAAGTGAGTGTAGGGAGCCGGCCGCCCCGCCACTCCCCTGCATCGCGGCGGCCCTCCCCGGCTCACGGCAGCACCTCGTTTCAGTTCTCCAAGTCCATGGTGCTGGACGTGTACAGCGACTACGTGAACAACTTCACCAGTGCCATGTCCATCATCAAGAAGGCCTGTCTCACCAAGCCCGCGTTCCTCGAGTTCCTCAAGGTGGGCCTCGACGGTGGCCCGGGGCCCCTTCACCAGGGCGTTGGCTGGGGTGGGGGGTAGGAAAGTTACGCAGCAGGGAGGGGCACCTTGGCCCCAGCTTTGGGTTTCACCTCATGGCTTTGGCCTGGATGTCTCCCCGCTTTCCCCCGGGGCAGCCCCTGTCCCGTGGAAGAAAGTCGTGCTCTCCTGCCTGCTGGGAGGAGGGGTTGTAAAGAGTCAAAGTGTCTGTGGGCAGCTTGGGATCCTGGAGCTGTGACAGGGAGGAGGGGAGATCTGTGTTATCTTCGCCCCTGGCCGTGAGGCCTGGGTGTGTGGGTGGGGCTGCAGGATGAGCCCAGTGGTCTCAGACCTGCCTCCGGAGGGCTGTTGCTGAGCTGGTTCCTCTTCCTTATTTGTAAAAGGATGAGAAGATTCCTCAAAGGAGTATCTTGGGCATCCCACGAGAGACTAGAGATTAAAGGACTTGGAAAATCTTCAGAGTCTTCATGTGGCTGTGGCCAGGCTCCCCGATTTCCTAGGGGTGGGCACAGTGGGGTGGGCCAGCCGGAGCCTCTGCCCGGAGGGAGCCTGGGGGCTGCCGTCTGACAGAGGGTGCAGGTGGGCCAGCTGCCAGGAGACGCACAGACGTGCTGGGGCCTCAGCGGGGGAGCCCACTGTCCCCGTTGAAGAGGACACTGGGTCAGGAGGGGCTTTCTCAAGGACGTGCCATCTGACATGGCCCTGGCAGGGGATGGTGGGATTGTGACAGCTGGAGACGGAGGAGAGGGTATTCCAGGTGTGGGGACAGTGGGGCAAGGGTCAGAGGTAGGACGTCGTGGGGGGGCAGGTCTGGCTGGACTCTGGGAGCACTGCTGCCTGTTGGGGAGTCCAGGAGGGAAGATCTGAGTGTGCACACAGAGAGGCAGCTGAGCGGTGTGGGTGGTCCTGGACGTCCAGTCCCGGGGTCTGGGATGCAGTATTTCAGGACATGGGGAGCCATTGAAGAGTTTTGAGCTTGGGCAGACAGAAGTGGAGGCTGATGGAGAAGCCGTGGGGGTTGCAGAGGATGAGTGCCAGGACCAAGGTGACAGGTGTGTGGATGGAGGGCTGAACAGATGCAAGAAACAGGACAGTCCCCTGTGCCCTGCCCTTCACCCTGGCCTGTGTTTAAGTGGAGGGAATGGTTGCCTTGGCTGCTCCTAGAAGTCTGACCTCTTGAATAAGTTGCCAGATTTTCCAGTCGTGCATTTAGGTCAGGGACCTTAAAATGACTGTGTTAGTCTCCTGAGGGTGAGGGGCCGTGCAGGGGCGCTGGTGGTGGGAGGGGGTCCCTGACTATGAAATCAGGGACCTCCCTTGGCTCTCCTCTCCAGGCCCCGAGGCTGAACAGAGTCCTGGGGCCTGGGGAGAGGAGCCCAGGATGGGGACCGTGTCTGGACCCCGGGGCCCTGAATGATGGGACCTTGTCTCCAACAGCGGCGGCAGGTGTGCAGCCCGGACCGTGTCACCCTCTACGGGCTGATGGTGAAGCCCATCCAGAGGTTCCCACAGTTCATCCTCCTGCTTCAGGTACCGTTCGAGATTCCCGCAGCTGCCACCCACAGGGTGCGGCCTGGGCTGGTGGGGGCTCCTGGCCTGGGAAGAGGGACCTGCAGCCACCCCACCTGCCTGGGGCTCTGGCCCCATCTTTCCTCCACTGTCAGAGTGGAACCCATCACAGTCAGCAGCTTGTTTTGCACCCTACCCCCTTGAGAAATGCTGCGTGGCTGGTGCTGGTGTGAGCCCGGGATTTGGGAAGGGATTGAAAGCGCGTGCAATCCCAGGACCCGGGAGCAGGGCTCCCGGCATGGACGAGGCGCTCAGTGAAGCAACGTGCTTTGGACGGCTCAGGCTTCAGCTTGAGGACGGGCTCAGGACACCTGAGGGCACGCTAGTCCCACACAGGGACCCAAGAGCTCAGGACATTGCCCTGATTGCCAAGGGTCCTGAGGGGGTGTCCCCACCAGAGAGCTGAGAGAGGGTGGCCTCCAGGCTGAGGGGTCCCGCGGCATTTTCCTGTCTGTCCTCAGAGCTGCCAGGCTGTTGGAGTGGGCTCTGATGTGAGCTTCTCAATTCATCAGTGATTGATCGTGCTCTTATTTATTTAGTACCTTCTTCACTGTTTTTATGTGGGCAGTTCGGTGGCATCAAGCACATTCACACTGCTGTGCAGCCACCGCCACCGTCCATCCTAGAACCTTTTTATCGTCCCAAACTGACACTCTACCCATCGTCCCCCGCCCTCCGCTCTGACTGCTCTGGGTACCTCGTGTGAGTAGAATCATGCCGTGTTTACCTTTCTGTGACTGGCTTATTTCACTCAGCATAACATCCTCAAGGTTCATCCGTGTCGTAACATGCATCACAATTTCCTTCCCTTTTTTAAGGCTGATTAATACTCGTGTGGACAGACCGCATTTTGCTGACCCGTTCATCCGTCGGTGGGCGGATTGCCTCCACCTTTTGGCTGTTGTGGATCGTGCTGCCAGGAATGTGGGTGGACAGATATCTCTTTGAGACCCTGCTTTCAGTTCTTTTGGGTTATATTTCCAGAAAGATCCACGCATTTGGTTTTTTCTTTCCCCGTTCATCGGCTGTTTCTTGAGGTCTCGTTCCGTGTCTGGTGCCGTCTGTCCCGGCTGCGCGCCGGGCCCTTCCCAGACCTGCAGCGTGTGGGAGACTTGCAGGCTGAGGCTTTGCCCCCAGGCCCGGGACGGTCCCCCGTGGGGTGGGCTTCTCAGTCTGTGCTCTCTGGCCCGCAGGACATGCTGAAGAACACCCCGCGGGGCCACCCCGACAGGCTGTCGCTGCAGCTGGCCCTCACGGAGCTGGAGACGCTGGCCGAGAAGCTGAACGAGCAGAAGCGGCTGGCCGACCAGGTGGCCGAGATCCAGCAGCTGACCAAGAGCGTCAGTGACCGGAGCAGCCTCAACAAGGTGAGCTCAGGGCCTCCCACCTGCCTGCCCGCACCTGCCCTGCATCCTTCCTCACCTGTGCTCGTGCCGCCTACCCCGCGGCCACCCACCAGGTGGCGCTGTTCTCCAAGGAGGGGAGCCCTTGCCTTTCCAAGCCCGGGGACCGGACCTTGAGGATTGGGTTCTGGACTGGACTCCCACGCTCATTGCTGTTCATGTTATTTTAGGATAAACGCTGATTTTGCTCATCAGTGTAATTTCCAGTGAAGACACCAGAAATGATGACCTAGTATTGTGGTCATACGAGTGGCCTCTGAGCAGCATCTGGGTTTAAGTCCAGATTTTGCCACGGTACTTGCTGCGTGGCCTCCGGGGAATCAGCCAACCTCTCTGAACCCCACTTGTTCCCTCTGAAATGAGGAGCTTTCAGTAGCAGCTGGTCCCCAGGGCTGCCGCAAGGAGAATGAGGGAGCCGGCAAAGCAGCATCCTGAGAATCCTCAATGGAAGAAGAAAGATGAAAAATCCATGCCACATTTTGGGGTTGCAGCTTAGGAACATTCTAGGGAAAAGATATTGAAGGACTTGCGAATGAGTCCATAGAGCATCCAGTTTGGAAGCACAAGTCACTCACTGAGTCACCTGTTGGCCACTGGAGTCCCTCCATTTCCCTAGCCGCACACAACGTGGGACACCTGTGGCTGCACCTGGATCTCTGGGAGGTCCGGCCCCCATTCCCCCCCTCACCATTGCAGGGTGGAGGTGGGCCGGGATGGTGCAGGGTGGCCACCCTGCCCTGGCATATTGCAGGACTGCTTTTTGGAGAAGGGACACTGTGTGGAGTCACAGGGAGAGATCCAAAGCTTCTGGGGAAAAAACCGGGAGCCCTTTGGCCCTGTGGAGTCCCAGACGCAGAGTGAAGGCTAGTGGCTGGCGGCTCCTGGGGGGCTGATTCAGGGGCATGGGGAGGAACTTCTTAATGGTCCAGGAAGGACTGACTGCCAAGAGGGATGGCAGCCCTTTCCATGTGCACGGCACTTTACAGTATAGCATGCTCTCCAACCTACCCTACCATCTTTGATCTTCATGACAGCCTGGGAAGTGGGGCTGGGACGCGATCACCTGCAGGGTGACATGCTAAACTTCAGGCGTCCCACGTTAGGACTCTTCTGCCTCAGGCCAAACTCAGGCTGCAGGTGTATCTTGCGGCCCACGCAGTATTTTTAAGAACATAGAAGTGGTTGCCAACATTTAAAAATAGGGAGATGTCCCTTAAAATTCAGACTTGTGGGTCTTTTGGAAGGGTTGGAAGAGCTGGTGCGCTGGCCCTCTTTCCGGCATGACCCTGGTCACCTGAGTAGTGACTGTCCACTTCCCCTCATCCTTACCCATCTCTTCCCACCGATGCTACCTGCTGGCCCCGAGGGCATCTGGGTTTGCTTCACCTGCTCCAGGTGGGTAGGGCTGGGGAAGACAAGGCAGGCAGGGGACAGAGCCCTCTCCTGGGGGATGTCCCCATCCAGGACCGCTAGGGGGTATTAGTGAGGGGGGAGGTCGTTCCCCCACCCCCTGCCTCCAGGCAGGACTAACTCTGCCGTCCCCCACAAGCTTCCTAGTTTGGAATGTGACTGGAGAAAACGGCTTCAGCCCAACCATGGCCACCTGCGCTGGCCTTTGCACTCAGTTCCCTTTGCTGTGACCAGGAGGCTTTCTTTCTTTCTCTTGCTGTGGCTCACACATCGATGCAGCCGCAGTGGGAAGAGACTACGGCAGAAGGAAATAAATCCTGTAGCGTTTGCCCTGGGAAGGGCCGTCCTGTTCTCCGCTCCGTCCCGGGGAGGCTGGGGCGGCAGAGTGTGGTGGGCACTGTTTGGAGGTCAGGGGGCCCTGTGTGATGTCGGGCAGGGGACCGGAGGCTCTGAGCCTCAGTTTCCCTGTCTGTTGAGTGGGGCTGAGTTGGATTCCTGTGGGATGTTGAGAAGAGTGTGGTGGGCTGCGCCCCACGCTTCCCCCTCTGGGGCCCTCCTTGGGCAGTCCCGGCCAGTTCTGAAACCTGTGCAGTGACGTCCCTGTCACCATCACCCAGGGGGAAGCGGAAACGAAACTGAGTGTAGCCCGAAGCGGAACCATGCCGGCTATTTCAAAATGGCCTACTCGGGAGCCTCCGGGGGGTGTTTGTGCAATATCCGGGTTTTCTTTTTCTTTTGTTTTTTTGAATTGGCTCAAGGGGCAGGGGATAATTGCCTGAGCCCAGGGGACTTTCCTCGTCCCAGCTGTGGGTCCTGTCACACTTGGCAGCCTTCGTGGGGGCCCTGCTGTCTTCAGAGTCCGAGTCGTGTTTTCACAAGCTGGTGCTCAGCTTGTTTGTGGAAACAGCGGGGGGATCCCAGCCTTAGTGGCATGGGGGACCCCTGGAGAACTCCGAGTCCTCCTGTGTGTTAGGACTAGGGGGCCTCCCTGGGCTCCTGTCGCCCTGTGCACTGGCTGCACGGTGCCGGGGACAGTGGACGTGGCTTGGCTGTGTTCTGTACCATCTGTCATTTCATCGGGGCTTGGCAAGTCACTTTAGCCCTGGAATCTCAGTTTGCTCATCTGGGAAATGGGATTGTCTGATGGGACCGCGGAGCCGACGCAATGACATGTGGGGTGCTGAGTGCCACCCGAGGCACCCAGCACACGGCAGGCATTTGGTCCCATTCGGACTTTTCGTTGTGTGTTGACTTGAGAGATGTGCTTCTTTGGAGAGCGATGGCATTCTCTCCAGGGGAGGCTTTGGCGTGATCTGTCCCTTTCCCAACCAGGACAGGGAAGGAAGGGAGAAATAGTGGTTGTCATCAGAGTCACAGGTTTGGGGAATGCATTTTGCTGAATATCCCTCCCCCCAAAAAAATCCCTTAGGAAAAAGGATGTTGTTTTCCCATCGGCTCCCGGGTTGGGTTGGTGGTCCCGGTGCCAGCAGAAGGGTCTCGGTGTCCACCCTGAGATTGGCAAATGCCTGCTGGATGCCTTGGGCTTCAGTCTTGGCCTTCTCAGAGGTTGCGCTGTTGACCGGCAGATCCGTTCCGACCCTGTCCTGAGGCTGTCCAAGAGGCAAGATGGGCCAAAGCTTTCAACGGGTCAGGCTGCAGCGCCAGGACTGACTCCCAGGCCAGGCGTCCCCTGCACAAGGACACGCCTCTCCACGGCAGAGACCGTCACGGACAGTGGCCGTCTGTGGAGCGCCCATTGCATGCCACATGCAGAGCTGGCCTCAAGGGCCCATGACCTGTGTGGTCACACTCAGCCCATGCCCAGAAGGGCCCCAGGCTTGGTTTAGTGTTCTGCTGTGGCTGTCTTGAAGTTTGCTAATAACTTTTGAATAAGGGCCTTCGTTTTCATTTTGCGCTGGGCTCTGAAAATCGTGGAGTCGGACCTAGTCATGCGTTCGTTGCCTTGTGTGATTTCAGCAGTAGAGGTTGTTGTACCCACTTGACAGCTGAGGAAACTGAGGCTTGGGTGGGTGAAGTGACCTGCCCGAGGGCTTCATCGCTGAGGATTGGGGCTGGGGTGGAGCTGGTCTCTGTGACGCCAGAGCTGTGTCCCTGGCCGTGGTGGTCATCACAGGGAGTGGCTAGCAATGGCTGGCTCACCTGAGAATGGGGTGCTGGCTGCTGGGCCCCGTGAGTGCAAGGGTGGGTGGTCAGGCTCCCCAAGACTCCCCAGAGTGGAGAGCCCCATGAGTGTTTCTCGGGTCTTCTTCCCCAGGGCATCTCCTCACCCAGGGCTGGAGGAGGGGCCCCGCCTCCTCCTCGGCTCCTCCCAGCCTGGGTCTCCCTGTGCACCGTGGGGGAATCTGGGTCTCTGGCGAGGTAAAGCCACGTGGGCTGCGATGCTGACCTCCCCTGCCCCCTTCCCCAGCTGTTGACCTCGGGCCAGCGGCAGCTGCTCCTGTGTGAGACGTTGACGGAGACCGTGTACGGTGACCGGGGGCAGCTGATCAAGTCCAAGGAGCGCAGGGTCTTCCTGCTCAATGACATGCTGGTCTGTGCCAACATCAACTTCAAGTAAGTGGGCCTGAGCTGGGGCTGGGTTGGGCGAGGCCCCATCCTGTCCTACCCTGGTCTCTTCGGCCGGCTGCTCTGTGGGGAGGCCCACCTGAGTTTGGTGTAGGCCTCCGAGGTTCTGCTTTCTCTCCCATCCCTCCCGATATGCTCTGCCACTGGTCCCAGCGCTGGGAAGGGCCTGGAGAGGCCGTTGGCAGCCCCCAGCCTTGGGCAGACAGCCGTCCGCTGTACAGAGTTGTCTGCTCTGAAACACAGCAGTTGGTTACTGAACAATCTTTTTTGACCACGTTGAAATTCAGGAGATTCTTCCTTGTGTCCAGCCTGAATCTTTGCTGCTTTAACTCAGATCGGTTTTCCTCTGGCCAGACTGCATCGTTTTTCAATGCGAGTCTTTGCCTCCTCCCACCTCCCAGAGCATCTTCTGCCCACAGGAGCCCGGGTCCTGGTTCTAGGCCAGAGGGTGTGGAGATGCCCAGAGCCCGGCTGCCAGGCTGTGCCTGGGAGAGCTGGAGCCCCGGAGTGGGGCGAGGGGTGACACTTCAGGCCTGGGCCTGCAAACTGGTGGCGTGTTGGTTGCCTCAGGCTTCTTTCTGGGCATCCGTGTTTGGCTCACACAGGGAGTCCGTGCCAAGGTTGAGGCGTCTGGCTTCTCTTATCTGCGTCCACACTGCCCGAGGCCACAAGGCCTGGAGCCGGGGCTCGTGCCCTGCCGTCCTTCAGCCTCCTGGCCGGCCCAGCTCACCCGCCCGCACCCCCTGCGTGGCTCTGAGCACCCTCAACCAATGCTCCCTGGGAACTGTGGCTGTGTCCTTGCTAGCTGGGCTCTTAGGAGAGTCCCTGCTCCCAACATCTGACGACACTTTACAAAGCATCACAGAAGACCAGTGTGGCAACGACAGCCGAGATCTAGGAGGGGAAACCGTCCCCGCCCAGCTCCCTACCTCCCAGTGGAGCGTGTGGGGGAGGGGAGGTGGAGCCGGGGGCTCCTGCAGAGCCTGATTCTGACTCTGCACCCAGAGTTGGCGTGTGCATGTCTGTGCACGGCCGTGGAGTGGATTTTGGGGTTTCTGTGGCCGTGGGTCACATGTCCCAGAAGCGGGGCAAGCCGGGACCCATGTACTCCTCGCCACCTACCTGCAACTCTGTGAGCCCACCAAGTGCATACTTTGTCCAAGTCGTGGCCCTAAACAAGACCCAGCGCCTGCCTCCGGGATCTCCTGCCCTGGTGGGGGACCCGGGCAAGGAAGGCGGTGTCACAGGCGGGCGAGGGCAGTGCTCCTGGCTGACCCGTTCATTCATGGGTTTACTCACTCGCTCATTCAGGCGCTGTAATTCTCGGGCCCCGTTTCTGTCCTGGACACCGTGTAGGGCCAGTGATATGACGGACACCCTGTTAGCCCCCATGTTGCTCAGGGTCTAGCGTGGGGTGCAAAGTGGGGTGCTAGTGGCCCAGTTTGGGGGAACAGTTTGGGTGATTTGGGCTGAGTCACTTAACCTAGCTGAGCATCATCTGTGTCCCTGTCTGGGGTCACGTACGGCTTCCTAGCAGGGCTGCTGTGGGAGGCGGGACGGAAGGCCCAGCCGGGGAGGCCCTCCGCATGGTCCCCTCTGTCCGTACTTGGCTTCTGATGGGAGGCCGCCCTCCTTCCACTCTGACACCCAGCCCATGGCTGGTCCCCAGCTGGTCCCAGCCCCAATAAACATCCCTCAGTCACAGTAACAACCTTCCTTTCCCTCTTGTCTTTTTCCTCAGGCCTGCCAACCACAGGTAGGTTTAGAGGGTTCAAGGGGCTCAGGGGCTCTGGGGGCATGTGATTCTGGATCTGGATCTGGGGCTGGGGCCTGGGCACCCTGGCGCTTCTGTCCCAGCGAGGGCTCCTGCTCTGCCTGGCTTGGTTTGGCTGAGGTCTGGTGCTTGGGCTGTGCGCAGCCTGGCTGAACCCGTGTGCCGAGGAGCGGTGCGGTGGCCCGGCCCTGGCGCGGGGCTGCTGCGGGCTCTCCAGGGCTGCGTCCTCTCTGTCCCTGCAGGGGCCAGCTGGAGATCAGCAGCCTGGTGCCCCTGGGGCCCAAGTACGTGGTGAAGTGGAACACGGCGCTGCCCCAGGTGCAGGTGGTGGAGGTGGGCCAGGACGGCGGCGCCTACGACAAGGACAATGTGCTCATCCAGCACGCGGGGGCGAAGAAGGCCTCTGCCTCGGGGCAGGCCCAGAGTAAGTACGCACCCGTCATCGCCCGGGCTGACTCAGCTCGGGGGCCCACACGCAGGCTGGTGGGCGACTTGGCTGGGAGGCTCTTGCTGGTTTTGCGGCCCCCACTGGGCCAAAACGTACAGCCAGGGCTTCGCCTGAAAGTGCTCGGGTGTGCTTCTTGCCACCTCTGTTGGCTGCCCCGGCCTGCTGCAGCGGCGTCCTGGCTGCTGTCCCTCCCCCACCTGTGCCCCATTCCTGTCCATGTCCACGCATCCCAGGATGGCTTTTCAAAATGCATGTTAGTAGAGACCAGGCTCTCATTGCTCGTCCTGGGGGCACCCCGCCTGCCCCCACCTCCCCTCACTCTGCCCCTTCTCTCCTTGCTTTGGTCATACTGGCTCCTGGACTCCTGGATGGGCCACATTCCTCCTGACACGGGCCTGGCCCAGTACCCTCCTCGATGGCGCTCAGCTCGGTGGCGCCTCCTCAGCCTTTGCCGACCCTTCAGCTGGGCTGCCTCCCTTCCTTCCTTTCACACCTGCTGGTTGCACTGTCCCCTTTACTGGGGATCATTTGGTTGATGTTTCCCCCTTAGCGCAACTATAGCTCTCACCAGGCGTCAATAAACGTTCCTCGAATCCATGAAGGCCGCTAAGTTGCAGGCTGGCAGGAAGGCACGTGCCCAGAAGCACCTTCCGCCACGGGAAAGGCACTCGGGTTTCACTTCCCCCTCTGTCCACTGCCTGACCCGGGAGGGCACCTTACTGGCTGCCTACGGTTCTGGAAATTCTGAGGAGTGATTGCACCATCTCCTCTCGCCACCCGGGGCTGGGCTGCGCCAGCTGTGCCCACTCGCAGATGCGCAGATGCCGTCTCTCTCCCCAGCTCCGTGAGGCAGGAAGAGCCGGGAGGGCCCTGCCGCTGTCACCTCCCTTGGGGCACCTTCGGCCCTGGCTAGACCACACCCTCCCACCCAGTCCGTGGGGGGTGCGCGGGACCCTCCTTCAGCGCCTCTGACTTGTCGGCAGCCGCGTCCCTCAAACCAGAGTCAGGCACTGCCGGGCCCCTTCCACAGGGGGGAAGGAAGTTCTTGCTGAACCCCAGTTGGCCTAAGATGATTTTTTATCATATTGTTATTCAAATGTATACAAATAGCAAACTTGGTATAATCAACTCCTTATGCTTATGGCCTTTGAACAACCGTAAAACCAGAACAAAATCACAAATTGAATAAAAATAAAGCTACAAAGCAATAAAATTCAAATCAACAGCATTAATTTAATGTGATGGATGACGTCGTTTTGCTGAAACGAAATTGCTCACAATATGGACGTGGCTCTCTGGGGGTGCAGGTTCTTCCACGTTCTCGTGCCATGGGGCACCTGGTGGGGTCTGCATTTCCCACCAGCTGCCCTCTCTGGGTCGCTGCGGAGCCCTCCTGTGCCCTGTGCCGCATCCCAAGCCCGCCTTGCTCTTTGCTTGTTACCGGGGGACCATTCAAGCACCAAAGTCCACGGAAGCCCTGACGCCACACAGCAGAACATGCGCACCCGGTTTTTAGATAATTGTCTAAATGAAAACCCAGAATAAGTCTCCCGTCCACCCCTCTAGCACTTCGTACGAGCTCAGCTTGAGAAACCATGGCCTGGAGAACACAGGCCAAGTTCTTAGCGTGGCGTTCAGGGTCTTCCCCATCTGGCCCTGCCAGTCCCTCCCGCTCTGTCTCTTGCCACTCCTCTACCCCCCTAGTGCTCTGTTTTATCACCCCCAGAGATCTGGGCCCCCTCACCCCATCCCTGCCCACTGCCTTGATACCTTTCTCCCCAGCACCTGCCACCACCTGTGGCTGTTACCTGACTCCTCCTTCCCCCACCCCTCCTGCGGCCCGTCATCTCTGTGCTGTTTGCTGCTGTCTCTCCAATCCTGCCATATCTGGAACATAGTATGTCCTCAGTGTGTCTTTGAAGAACTTGCTGTTTAGCGGCTTTCTCAAGCCACGGTGCCTTTGCACGTGCCCTTGTCCCTGTCAGGAGAGCCCACCACGTGCAGGCTCCTTATCTCTCGCAGGTACAGTTGGTTCTTGGTCTTGTGGTCTCCTGCGACCGTGTGCATAGACTGCCCGTGGCCTGGACCCCAGGTGTTAGACCCTGCCTGTGCCTGACTCTGTCTTCCCAGCTAGACTGGGAGCTCCATCAGGGCAAGAACTGGATGTTTCCTTCCAGATCTCCAGTGCCACAACCCAGGGCAACAGCTCTTCTTTTTCACTGTGAGTGACTTCTTACTAGCACCTTCTCCACCCTGAGGCTGAGTTTGGTCTCTTCTCTGCCCAGATAAGGTGTACCTCGGCCCCCCGCGCCTCTTCCAGGAGCTGCAGGACCTGCAGAAGGACCTGGCCGTGGTGGAGCAGATAACACTCCTCATCAGCACGCTGCACGGTACCTACCAGGTGCGCGGCCCCGGCCTGGCCCGACGGCCTGAGCTCCTTCCTGCGGGCAGCGTCTAGAAGGCCGAGTCGGGAAGGGCCCCTCTCGTGGCTCAGGCCCTGATGTGCCCTGGCTTCTGAGCTCCCACAAGCAGCAGCAGTGTCTGAAGCTCCACGCCCCTGCCTAGAAGTCTGGCGTGTGGCCCTTGGTTCGGGTTGAGCAGAGCGTGGGTGCAGGAACTTTTTTGTTCTCTGTACAGTGGCCATTTGGTCACGTGGCCCCTTCCTGTGCCTCTGCCCAGTCTGGAGAGGAAGCTGGCTGGGCGAGTGGGTCCCTCTCAGAGCAGGGCCACCAGGTGGGATCTGAGCCCAGAGCACGGGGGGTGGCCTCCTGCTCGTGGCTGACGTGCAGACCCCGTGCGGCTCAGGGCTTCTTCCCAGCGCCCCCCCACCCTGGGGTGCTGCGGTGGCTGTGGGATCTGGCGTGGCTTTCGGGGAGCCCGTGGGTTGTGTGGTGACCTCATTGGCTTCCTGGACCTAGAACCTGAACATGACCGTGGCTCAAGACTGGTGCCTGGCGCTGCAGAGGCTGATGCGGGTGAAGGAGGAGGAGATCCACTCGGCCAACAAGTGCCGCCTCAGGCTCCTGCTGCCCGGGAAACCCGACAAGTGAGACGAGGGGTTGGGGAGGGGGCTGCTGCCTCTGCTGGGCCAGTGGAGTAGGGAGGTTGGGGGTTCACCTGGAGCCATCCTATTCGTCAAGAATGGGCCATGCCCAGGACAGCCCCTGACACGTGGAAGGTGCTCATGAAAAGACATCGAATGAATCAATGAATGAATGAATGAACAAACACCATGTTCATCACCTGGGTAAGCCTGGTTCACTGTTAGGGTACTCGCTTTGCCGTTGGTTGGCCCCATTTGTGCCATGTCCTTTGCAGTCACGTCAGACTGTGTGGTTGCACATGCCAGACCCTGGGTCTCCTCTCTGTGGACCCCAGCTTCCCCCAGCCCCGCCCCACCTTCAAGATGCCCACCCCAGGAGCTTATGCGCATAGACCCCCAACTGGGGGGAATTGATGACAGAGTTAGCTGCTTGGCCTGGCGGAGACGGGGGAAGGTGTCTTTTTGATCCTCCCATAGCTCTGTAACGGGGATCTTCTTGTCCCCGTTTTACAGGTGGAAAAGATGAGGCTCAGAGAATTGCATGGGAGGCTTAAGGCCACACAGGAAGAGGCAGAGTTGGGTCCTGATGGGGTCTGACTCTGAAGCCCAGACCAGTGCAGTGAGGGTCTCAGAGCCCAGTTTTGGTCCCCAAGGGAGGAGAGGAGGTGGGGACGGAGTATCGCAGTGGCTGCAGGGAAGGGAAGGCTGGAGCACTGCTGTGTAGGATGGGGCTGTGGGGCTTGGGTGTGGGAATCAGCAGCTTTGAGCTCAGCTCCCTTCTCTCTGAGCCCCGTTCTCCCCACGTACCCCAGAGGGTGGAGACTCCACCCTGCCCCCCCCGGGGGACTGGGACAGCCCTCGGTGGAGAACAGACCCAAAGGACTCCAAGGGGGTCCCTGCTGCTCCAAGGGACAATGTGGTGACAACAGCAACTTCCGGCTGCCCCAAGCTTGTGCTAAACCCCGTTTGTTCATTTCTTCATTCATTCATTCATCTGTCCACTGAGCAACTGCCCCATGCCAGGTGCTGGGAACAGACCCAAGTGAGACCCATTCCTCCCTACAGAGGCTCGTGATCAGACACGTAAGGTGTCTGACAGGGCCTGTGGACAGCTGACCGCTGGCTGACCAAGTGGAGTCACAGCCTGCAAAGGCTCTGCCAGGCACAAAGCCAGAGGCTCCTGGGGCTGGGCTGGGGAGTGTGGCCCGGCCACTCTGGCCAGGTACCCTTCCTGGGGCCATAGTGCGTTGAGGGACTCTTCCCCTAGGGGCTAAGGCTTTGCCAGGCCACCAGCCTCTTTGGCCACCTTTGGGGAGCCTCTGACCATACCTCCATCTCCAGGGCACATGGGTTGGAGGGAGCACTGGGTGACGGTCCCTGGGAGCCATGCCCTGGTTCTGGGCACTCAGGCTCCTACCTTCTCACCACAGGTCTGGCCGCCCCATCAGCTTCATGGTGGTCTTCATCACCCCCAACCCCCTGAGCAAGATCTCCTGGGTCAACAGGTTGCATTTGGCCAAAATCGGACTCCGTGAGTACCGTTTGAGGAACAGCACCTTGCGGGGCAGGGGCGGAGAGCGCTGAGGTTTGGGGCGTGTGAGGACAGGCGTGTGTTTGGGGTCAGTTGGGGACACGGAGGTTTCTGAGCTGGAGGGAGGTGTGCAGTGGTGGAACGGCTGGAGCTGGAGTTCTGAGTCCCGGGGCTCTGCTGTGTGACCTTGGACAAGTCACTTCCCCTCTCTGAGCCTCAGTCTCTTCAGTGTGGAATGATGGGGCTTGACAGAAAGTGAAGTCCGCTCCTGGGAAGAGAGGGCGGTGGGTGTGACCGCCAAGGGTTTTGTGGCGAGCGTGAGGAAAGTGTTCTGAATGGGGTAGCAGTGGTGCTTGCCCAGCTCCGTGAATATACTAAAACCAGGCAAGTGTACACGTTAAAAGGGTGGATTTTGTGGTAACTGAATTATATCTCAATAAAATCATTACCGCCAAAAATGATGCAGGTCGGACTAAACTGATTCTCAACCAGAGACCTGTTATTTTTTTCTTCCTGTGCACCCCATAATACTAACACAAATGAGTGGATATTTGCAGAGTGCTTCCCGTGTGGCAGGCACTTTGCTGAGCATCTTACCTACATCTCTTCCGTTTCATGTTCATGGTAACCCCCTGAGATTGGTCTGTCGTGAACCCCTTTAGACCACTGGGGATTCTGAGGCCCAGAGAGGCGCAGGCACCTAGCTGAGGTCACACAGCAGGAAGGGGCAGATCTGGGACTCAGCCCCTGGGCAGGCTGTCTCCAAAGCCCAGTCTAGGTCCTGTCCGTTCCGCTTCGTCAACTTGGGGAGGTTCTGTCTGCCAAGCCCCGCTCATCAAGCTGCGATTACTTTACCTGTCCATTTTTGGAATTGCTGAGAGGCCCGGGCCTTTGCCCATCAGAGCCATTATTCCCTGTGACGTCCCAGAATTCCTGTTTGCTGATGCCAGCCCGTAGTGGGGGCTTGTTCTTGTTTTACTTTTTGGCTTTGTTTCTGGTGTGATCTTTTTATAGGTAAGTATGTATTTCCAATAGGTTTTAAAACATTTCCGGAGTGAAGTCAGGACCTTTGTCACTTTGTCACTGGCTTGCATTGATTTAAGAACCAAACCATTTATTGAATCCCTGCAGTCACTTTAAGCATGGGCGAAAAAACAGTGACAAAAAACAGAAAGGTCCCTGCCCTCGAGGACCTTAGGTTGCCGAGGGGTGGTGGACATGAAATCGGGGGCGAATCAACGGGAGGGGTTGTGCCGTGCGGCCGTCACTGAGTGGGGCGTCGGGGCTGCCCGCAGGGAGGGTTTCTAAGACCGCGGCACCCGCTGCCGTGCAGAGATCTGGGCAGAGCGGTCCGGGGCGTGGGCACAGCCAGCACAAAGGGCCTGCAGCCGGGACAAGAGGAAGACCAGGGTGGCCGTGCTGGAGGATGAAGGGGAGAGAAGTGGGAGGTCAGGGGGTTTGGAGGGTGGGGGCTGCAGGTTTTCTTTAAAAGCCAGGGCGAGGCGTATGGGCCGTATTCTGGGCGCAATGGGAAACTGTGCACTGTGGCGTTGAGAGCGGACCCTGTCACCACCTGACTTCCCTTTGAACGGGCCATGCTGGCTGCTGAGCGGGGAGGGCACTGGAGGGGCAGGCATGGCTGCGGGCAGGCGCGGGGGAGCAGGCGTGGCTCTGCAGGGCCTGGCGCAGAGGCTTCTGCTGGGCCCGTCCATCTCGGACCTGGTGCTGCTGTTGCTCGAGCCTCTGCTGGATGTTTCTAGGGGGCCAGGAGGGCGTTGGAGGGTGGAGAAGGGATTGTGGGCAGAAGCTGCCCCAGCCCTGGCAGAAGATGGGGAATTCTGTCCCTTGGAGGGGCTAAGGTGCTTCCCCGCCCGGCCTTGGGCCACGCACGCCCCTCCTCGCCCGCATACCTACTGCGTCTTCGGAAGACAGAGACCCAAGACCCGTGTGCACACCTGCTTTGCAGGCAGATGAAGCTCCCATTTGAACCCCACGTGCTTTGCTGCGTGGGGCCTGGCCCTGGGGGGACAGGGCAAAAGACCCGCCTTATCTCCATGAAGCGTCACTGCAGCAGAAGTTGTAATGGAAGGAGAGTCATTTGAAATCTTATTTGAATGCCTGGGTTCCCCTGGGGCTTGAATAATTTGTTCCTTTTATTTTGCCAGGTTTTTTTTTTTTTTAATCTGCAGTGCCTGGTTTGGGGGGGGATAATATAAGCCTGTTTGAAATAGAATATGTTAAAAACATTTATTCACAAAGGATGTTTTTCCTTTAGTTTTTTTTTCTGTATCTTCCTCCCTCCCTGGCTTCAGTGTGCCAGGATCCTAATCTACAGAGACTGAAGAAGGAGAGAGAGGATGGGAGCTGGGATCTGAGAGGGGCAGGGAGCCCTGGGACCCCGTTCAAACCCCAGCGTGGCCACCACCGTGCTGTGCGGTCCTGGGAAAGGCAGGGCTGCCCTGAGACCCAGTTTTCCATCTGTCACTCGGACTAGATCGCTAAGGGCCCCTCCTCTGCTGCATTCAGGATCGCAGGTGCACAGGAGGGTTTGAGAGGCGGAGAAGGGTGGTTTGGGCACCATGTGAAATGGAGCCAGATGGCCGGGTTCGTCTCCCAGCTCTGCCACCTACCAGCTTTGTGCCCTCTGCAAAAGTACTTAACCTCCGATGGCCCGCACTTCCCACCAGAAAGTAGGGAAAACGCCCTCTGCACAGGGCTCTTGTGAGGACTTGGGGAGACGGTACCCGGAAGGCACCCGGACAGCCAGCCGTGGGCACGGGGCAGCAGCGACAGGATCCCGGGACCAGGCGTGTCTGCATGTCTCAGGTGGGGAACGGCCCGTCCAAGGTCACACACGACTCAGTGCCGAGCAGGGCCAGGGCCCCCCACCTCTCTCTACCAATGAGTCTCCTGCTCTTGAAGTCTCCAGAAAAGGGTTGCAGATGGAAGGCTCCAGAGAAGGAAGAGGTGAGGCTGGGGGCTCCCTGATCACCAGCTCACAAAGCGCTGCCTCCCCGGGCCTCACCTGCCACGTTCCCTCGGAGCCTCCCGCACCCACGGCCCTCCCTGTTGCCACCTCCCGAGGGGACGGGGGCCTGGCAGGCCACAGGCTGGTCTCACGCTCACGGGGACATATCCACGTGGTTCGAGGCGGTGATCCTGAGTGCGGGGCCTGCTGGGCCCTCCTTTGCCCCTCTGATTGGGTTTACTTTTGCAGCCCCCAGTCGTCATAGTAACCCTGACATTCCCGCAGTGGCGGGGCCCTGAGCACAGCCCGGGCAGCTTGCTGAGCACGTCCTAAACCTCACCTTCCTCACCCCCCTCACCCTCACCCCCGTCCCAGAGGCCCGAGCCCCACAGCGGAAGTGGTGTGTCTGCTCGCCGGGACTGGGGCCAAGGGCGTTGGCCTTGGAGCCCGACTCTGGTTTTACGCCGGCTGGGAGACTGTGGCCACTTGCCGGCCTCCCTGGCCACCAGCGGTCCGCTCTGCAGGGGACAGGTGTGGGATAAGGTGCCTGCTGAGGTCGAGCCCAGGCTGATGTGGTGCTGGGGAGGTGTGCGCGGCGCCTCGAGGGCGGCCTCGGGTCTGGGAAGTTTGAGAAGAGCAGCCTGGGCTTGTTGCCGGGCAGTGGTGGCAGTAAAGGTGTGCCGCTGGGAGGGAGCACGGCAGAGTTTGGGAGGCAGGTCTGGCTGGAGAAGCAGAGCGGGGCCCGCGGTGGGCTTGGCGTCCTCGGTGGTCGCAGTGGCGTGTTGCCAGCAAGGACGGTGATCACGGTGGCCGCTGTTTCTTGAGTGCCTGGTATGTGTATATTCTTTCCAGTGCTCACAACTCCCAATGGTTGGATTTATTTCCCCCATTTTCTAGATGAGGCAACAGGCTCAGAGAGGTTAAGTATCTGGCTCAGTGTCACACAGCAAGCTGGAGACTGAGTCGGGATCTGCCTAGGGCCCTTCTAGCAAGTCAGAGGGGATTATTCTGAGGGCTGTGGGGGGAGGGTTCAGCCCTGGAGCTGCCCCCTCTGTCCCGTGGGGTGCCCCCGTGTTCCGTGGGGGCTGGCAAATGCAGCCGGATGCTCAATAAGCCCCACTTAACGTCAATGGGAAATCACGGCGTTGCCATCGGTGCCAGTCCTTAATGTCACTTATCCCGAGTGGGCTTTCAGTTTCCGTGGCAGCAGCCTTCTCCTTTGGTCCTGGCCGCTCTGGCTTTGTGACGGGAACAATGGCAGTGGCAGATGGGGAGCAACAGCTCCATTTTCTTTTAATGTTCCCAGGCGCAGGCAGGGGAGGCACCATCTGGGAAGAGAAGGTCAGATCATTAAAAATATATACAGTCATAAACGGCCGGGACTTGGGCTGCGGGTGTGCCGGGAGGGGAGGGAGGAGATGAGCTTGGGGCGTCGTGGCGACGGGCCTGGGGGGCGCTCGCTGACCAGGTCCAGGAGGCCGCAGGGCGCGGAACTGGGGTCGAGGGTTCTGTTGGGCTCTTGTCTGGTAGAGGTGAGGTCTGGTGATCGTAAGTTCCTTGAGAGCAGGGGCGGACTTTGGGGTGGTGTCCGTCTTTATCTGCTGCCCAGTGGCTCGTCGGAGAGGCCGCGCAGCAGCCATGACGTGAGCACCCTGCCCACGAGAGCCGCGCCGCCCGGACAGCAGCCTCCCTACTCCTGGGGTGCACAGGCGCCCGGGCCCTTCCGGTGCCTTCCCCGGGCCCTGCTTGCCCAGCGTGGACCGGGCACGGAATCACCCGCCTCCCAGGTGGCTGCGAGGGTGAAGCATGATGACGTGTAAACTGTGAAGTGCGGTGCACAGGGAGTCCTCTGTCCCACTTGTGCTGCCAGGTCCCTTCCCTGGCGGTCGCCCTGTCGGCTTCCCTCCTGGTGGCGTGGACCAGGTTTTATGTGACTGTTTACAGGGCCCCGTGGGGGTGGAGGGACCGGCACAGAGGACGCCTCTTGGTCCATTTGGGGAGCAAGTTCAAGGCCCCGCGACTCAGGCTGAGGGCGTGAGTTGGCCCGTGCGGCTCCTTCACATCGTAACGCCGACATCTGAGAACGTCTTCAGCTTCTCAGAGCGTCCACGCTGCCGCCTCATCGCTGCTCCTCCTGCCGTGATAGCACGCAGATGCCACCTTTGCTGGTGGCGATGGCATTTGTCACATGTGCCGGGTGAAGGGGCCGTCGTTGCTCACGTGTGTCCAGCCCTCCTCTATCTGACCCGCGGTGTCTCTGACGAAGGCAAGTCAGGTTCACATTCACGTAATGGGTACGGCGGACAAACCCGGAAAATGAGGCTTTGGAAAGAGATGTTGTTCATGCCTCCGAAATGCACTGGTGGTCTGTGCTGTGTCCGGCACATGTGAGCAGGTCAGGCGTGGGGTAGAAGGAAGTAGGGTGAAGGTTTCGGCCTCCATGGAACACTGGCCTAGCAGGGGAGTCCTGCTTCCACGTGTACACGTGTGTGCACGCGCACACACACGGATATAGGAGGGGAGTCCCTGCTTCCATGTATACACACACACACAAACAAGTGTGCACACACTGGTGTAACAGGAGTCCCTGCTTCCATGTGTACATGCACATGCACACAACATGTGCGCAGTCAATGGCATAATGGGAGTCCCTGCTTCCATGTGTACCCACATATATACACACGTGTGCACGCACTGATAGGGGCGTCCCTGCTTCATTGTGTATACACACATATATACACATCTGCACACACATAGTAGGGAAGTCCCTGCTTCTGTGTATACACACACACATACACATGTACCCACACTAATATAGTAGGGGAGCCTCTGCTTCCATCTGTATGCACACATACACACACATGTGCACACACTGACATAGCAGGGGAGCCCCTGCTTTCATGTGTACACACATATACACACACACACAAATGGAAAAAGAGCCAGGCCTGTGGCAGAGTGGGAACAGTGGCAAGGGCTGTGACACCTCCTTAGCAGGGCTGGGACGGAAGCGGTGGGGGTGAGGGGTGGGGAGATGGTCGGCTAGTTCAAGCCTCTCCGGGAAGGGGAGGAGCCTGCCTGGAGAGCGCCAAGGGGCTGCGTTCGGGGCAGGGGAGCATCTGGGTACGCCCTGCTCAGGTTCCTGAGAACGGTCTAGTGCGGTGGAGGCCGAGGGGCAAGGCTGGGAGGGAGGAGGACCTTATGGTTCTTCCAGAAGAGTTTAGATCTTACTCTGAGTGGACTGGGGACGTGATCGACATTTCCAGGCAGGCGACCGGTGAGGTCCCGTGTGAGTTTTAGCAGGGTGGCCCTGGCTGCAGAGTGAGGACGGGAGGGGCAAGAGCCACTGGGGACCCCGTGTGGCTGGCGGGTGTTCAGACCGAGCTGGCCCTTCCTCAGGCAGGGGCAGGGCCGCCTGGGGTCCCTGCTGCTTTGCCACAGAGGGGCCTTGCGGGGAGGCTGCTGTCATAGCAGTTCAGCTTGGTGTCATTGCGTTGAGTGTCCCTCTCACTCAGGGTGCCTGTCCAGTAGCTCTAGATACCCGGGCAGAGCCACACCTTGTCACCCAGCTTCACTTTGCCCATAGGCCGCTGTGACAGTGGCCTTAGTGGGCGCTGAAGTAGTTGCCTGGTGTAGTGCAAAGAACTCAGTCTTGGGCGTCAGGCAGACCTAGGCCCCGATCTGGGCTCTGCCACCGAGGCGTGACCTCTGTGACCTAGTCCTGCTGCTGCATCCCCGAATGTCAGTCTCATCCTTGGTGAAGGAAAAATGATGGTTCCCACCATGCTCAGTTGTTGTGGAGACAAAGCCAGGGAAGAGATCGGTGGCACTCGGCATGATGCACACAGTAGGTGTCTTTGTCCCGGCTGTCGGGATTCTTGGAAGGAGTCCCCATGTGGTGTGCGAGGAAGGAAGAGCTCAGCAGGGACGATTCTTTGGGACGAGTGCGGCTTTATCCACTCCCTCCCGTGTGTACTCAGCCCTTATGACGTGCCCGGCAGCCTGCTGGGGCTTGGGGACGGTGGTGACTGAGTCAGCCCAGATCCCTGCTGACTGTACCTTCTCACCTCGAGTCACGTGGAGACAGACCACGAACCAGGACATAGGCAAAAGGGCCTTAGAGTATCATGAGAGCTATGAGGAAAGCAAGACAGGGTCTTCAGAGTGATTCCTGAAAGAAGGGAACTACTATGGCCAGGGTGATCAGGGAGGACTTCTTGGAGGAGGTGGTGTGTGAGCAGAGCCCTGACCTGGAGTGAAGGAGCCTCCACGGAGAATGTGGTTTAGCAGATGTTCTTTAGCGCACTGGTCTCCCAGGGCTCCTGGGTCTGGGATCGGGTGTGGCATTTGTATTTGCAATAGGTCTCAGGGGGTGGGGGGTTCTGGGGCACAGCTAGGCTGGGGAACCTGGAGGCAGGTGACTCCCTAAGTTTCAGGGTAGCCTCCAAGGAAGCAGGAGGGCGTTCTCCCTTGCCCCATCCCCTCCCAGCAGGTGTGGAAGCCTCCAGCCACCATCCTGTCGCTTGTTTACTGTCTGTCTCCTGCTTTGGAACCCAAATTCAAGGCAACAAGGACCTGGACTCTGTTGAGCATCTTAATAGTTTTTGAAAACCTTTCGCATCTATTATTTCATTTGATCCCCACAACCACTACAGACAAAGGCATTTTTATCATCCCTATTTTATAGGCAAAGAAATTGAGGCTCAAAGAGTTGGGTGATTTGCACAGTTGCTCAGTGGTGGGGTGGTCAAGCCCTGACTCAAGCTCCCAGGCTGGCCCCACGCCGTGGACGGGAGAGGCTGGACTTCACGGCACACAGGCAGGGGTGGAGGTGGGGGAGGGGCTGGTGGGGTCAGGCCTCCGGGGCCCTCCGTGGCTGCCCTGCTTGGGGGGCCACTCCCTGCCTGCCTGGCGCTTGGACCTGACTGGCGTTACCCTCCTCCCGCCTCTTGCCGTAGGGGAGGAGAACCAGCCGGGCTGGCTGTGTCCGGACGAGGACAAGAAGAGCAAAGCCCCATTCTGGTGCCCGATCCTGGCCTGCTGCGTCCCCGCCTTCTCCTCCCGGGCCCTCAGCCTGCAGGTGAGTGGAGCGGATCTTTCTGAGCCGGCCTGGAAGGTGGCCCTGGCTCCCCCTCGCCTGGAGAACCGGTTTCCAGGTAGCGCCCACAGCAGGAAAGGCTCAGGTTCCAGGTCCAGCTTGTGTAGTCTTACGGACGAGCTGAACAAGCCTTTTTGTTGCTCTGGGAGTCAGCTTTCCCACCAAGAAATGGGGGTAGATGACCACTGTGGGTCAGGTGAATGGAAAATTACATTATTTTGAGATCTTAAATAGTGATGATCTCACCGGTGGGTGGCATGGTTCCAGAACATGCTGAAGGGGCTGTGCCAGATGTTGTGGGTTGGACCCGTGGTGGTGCCGCCAGGTGGGAACCGGCTCTGGTGCGGGGACTGTCCCCATCACGGCACTCTCCACGGCCACCAGGCACCCCGTGCATCAGGCACCCACCATGCTTCCCAGGGCCTTGCTGTCATTCTCTTATTTTAGTATTTATGAAAACCCCAGGAGTAGCTGTTTCTGTGTCTGTTCACAGATAAGAAAACTGAGGCTCCGACAGGTGACATGATTTTCCAAGAAGGACACAGCTAGTAAGGAATGGATCCGGGAGTTTGAACCTTGCCCTGCCTGGTGACAGCACCCGTGGTCTTAACCACAGGATGCCCAGCCAGCGCTGGTCACCTGCCCCTCGTGTCCTGGCCAAGCTTGCTGCTCCATCTGGAGCGCCTGCTGTCCCTCCTCTCCCAGGGGGATGAGGCCGTCTCAGCTCGGGGACGGGAGAGCAAGCTTGGGACGCAGGCCCAGGTCAATAAGCCCAGGAGAGGTGCGGATTGGGCTGTGGGTTGGGGATCTAACAGCTGAAAGTATGGAGCCTTGGGATGTAAGTTCCTTTGCTCATTCAATGATTCATTAGTCCATTAGGCATTTAAGTTTTGAGTACCTACTGTGTGCTAGATGCTGGGAATACAGTGGTGCCTAAGACATACAGCCCTCATGTAGCTTTCAGTTTAGGGGGAGAGACAGGACAGACTCAGCAAACAGAAGGACACAGACGAGAGTGATGTGTGTCATAAAGAAACCAGTGACACGACGCGAGATACATAGATGGGGCCACACGGTTAGTGGGTTCCGGGAGGGCCTCCTGGAGGAGGAGGCGTTTAAACTGAGAATGGAATGGCAGGAAGGATCCGTCCCCGTGGGGGTGCAGGGGAACAATGTTCCAGGTAGACAAACCGACAGGGAGGGTGCATCAGGAGCAGTCAGGGGAGCCGGCGTGGCTGTGGCTGGGTGAGGCAGGTGGAGAGAGGGGGAGGCCCTGAGCTCGGTCGGAGGCTGAGTTGGACCCCGCTGGCCTCGCAGGCTGGGCTGGGTGTGGATTTCGTTCCCAGAGCGTGTTTCCAAGCTGGGGACTGGCACGATCTGATTTATATTTTGGACCCATTGGATCCTTCTGGCCGTTGTGGAGAGTGAACCGCAGACGAGGGAGGCGAGCGTGGATACCCAGGGACCAGCCTGGAGCTCAGCTCCGGGTCCTGCCGAGATGTGGCAGGACTTGGCCCGGGGGGAGGTCAGGGCTGTGAGTGGGGTGGGGCAAGGGAGGCTCTCACCTTGGGTACGGAATTTCAGCAGACACCACAAATCCCAATAATCACATAATATTTTAATGCAGTACTTAAAAACTATCAAATCAGCAAATTACGGCCTGCAGTTTGGCTGCTTTTTCTGGTGAATAAAGGGCCGGGATTAGGGTGAGGCAAGTGAGTCAGGGTTGTGCAAACATAGGGTCAGGTTTTGTCTTTATTTAAACTTCAAGTAATTATTCATTGTGGACTTTTTTGCATTAATTTTGATTTTTTTTTTTTTTTTTGAGACAGAGTCTCACTCTGTTGCCCGGGCTAGAGTGCCATGGCGTCAGCCTAGCTCACAGCAACCTCAAACTCCTGGGCTCAAGCGATCCTCCTGCCTCAGCCTCCCGAGTAGCTGGGACTATAGGCATGCGCCACCAT
The DNA here is from genome assembly GCA_963574885.1 of Lepilemur ruficaudatus. Lineage (NCBI taxonomy): Eukaryota > Metazoa > Chordata > Mammalia > Primates > Lepilemuridae > Lepilemur > Lepilemur ruficaudatus. Next base: position 27,112 of record CAUYRT010002511.1, read on the forward strand.
GCCCGACTAATTTTTTCTATATATTTTTAGTTGGCCAATTAATTTCTTTCTATTTTTAGTAGAGACGGGGTCTCGCTCTTGCTCAGGCTGGTTTCGAACTCCTGACCTTGAGTGATCCTCCCACCTCGGCCTCCCAGAGTGCTAGGATTACAGGCGTGAGCCACTACGCCTGGCCAACTTTTTTGCATTAATTTTGATTTTTAAGAGTTGCCTGACAATATTTTTCTTGGTAACTGTGTTTTTTGTACCCACTTACATTTTGTACTCGAGGTGGGTGCCCTGTCCCGTCACCCTAGATTGGTGCTGGGCGAGGCAGTGGGGTCGTGGGGGGACACATGGGTGTTTGTGTTGGGGTGGGGCTGGCTGAACTGGCTATAGACCGGGTGCACAAAATGGGGGGCTACTGTGGGCCTTGCGGCCTTGGGGTGGAGACCAGAGTCCGTGGAGCAGGGATCATCAGGGTCTGCCACACCTGCAACTCACCTGGCCTCGGTGCATCCCGTGGAAAAGGCTGACCCTGGGTGACTTGTGGTGGGGATTGGATTCTCTGGTCTCCCGGAGGGCCCTGACTTCCTGGGAGTATAGGACAGGTCAGCCCCGGGTGGTAGAGTCATAGACAGACAGGCTGCTTCCTCCAGGGCCTCCCCGGAAGAAACCCTGACCCAGGTGGGGAGTACCTGCCACCTCAGACCTGGGGGACAATAGGGCCTATGAATCTCCTCGTTTGGAGCTCTTGGGGCCCAGGAGCACGTAGGCCGGAAGCATCCTCAGTCCCCATCAGGCCTGCTGTACGTGTCTCTTGAGGAGTCCCCATGCTAACTGAGGCAGTCGTGAGTGAATCTCCATGGCTCAGGGGCTTGCGGGGCTCCTGGACCACTTGCTGGGCCCTGAGACGCCCTTCCCGCTCTGCCCACACCCCCTCTCACCCCAGCCCAGACAGATGTGCCCCGTCAGCCCTGTGCTGTCAGCCAGATGAATTAGGGCCTGGGAGTGCCAGCGCCTCGCCCAGTGACTGCAGAAGCAGATGTGGGTGTGGGGACCACTGCCTGGGCCCCTTCCCAGCCCACTGCGTTTCCCAGACCCTCCCGGGGCAGATGCTCTGGCTCTGGCTGGCCTGTTTGCTGGGGAGGGCTTGGACTGGGCCGAGGGAGTTGCCAGCTCCAACCCCTTTCCCAGTATAGATGAGATCAGTGCTCGTGTCCCAGCTGCACGACGGTGTGTTGGGTTCTGTCCCTCAAGGGAACGAGGTGTCGGGCAGGAGGCAGGCGCAGGCGTCTGCTCTGTGGACGGGCAGCCATGCCCACGCCGGACTCACCGAGGACTCTGCTCGTGCCCTGGGTGGAGCCCCAGCCCTGCATGTCCCAGCGGAGCGAGGTCAGGGGTGCCGTTGCAGCTCGCAGTGTCCGGCTGTGTGTGCCAAGTGTGAGCCGAGGTGGCCGCAGCACCTCCCTGGCGGGTCACAGTCAGGATTAAGTGGTATAGTTCAGGTCACGTGCTCAGCCAGCCCTGTGGCATGTGCTCGGGGTTCAAGAAATAGAAGCAAATGCCCAAGGCCATTTTGGTCCTCAGAAAGGAGGGCCCACTTGGGTCTTTTGTGTGGAGTTTCCCAAGGCCCCGCTGCTAGGGGGTCGGAGGAGTCCTCTCGGATCCCAGCTTGATCTAGGGGAAGGCGGTGGGGTCTTAGCAAAGGCGCATTCCCCTGTCGGGCCAGGGTCCATCTCAGAGCCTGCCTGGGGTCAGGGCCTTGGGGATGGGGCCTTGGAGACAGGGGTGGGGTACTGCCTGCTCTGAGGAGTTTACAACTCGAGCACCTTGGGGACTGAGGGACAGTAGCCCAGACCTGCCCCGGGTCTGCGGCCTCCATCCTGACCTTCACTGGCCTCTGAGCCGGAACTTCCTGTTTTCTCACTGGGCCAGCCCTGCCCCATCGGGTTACCCTGATGATTGCCTGAGTTCATGCGTGTAAAGTGCTAGGACAACCCCCAGGCAGCCCTCGGCGAGCCTTAGCTGCTCTGCACCTTCCCCGTGCAGCCCCCACGGCCCTCCTGACGAGATGCCAGGGTCTCCGCTTCATCGGGGAGGACCTGATTTGCCTGGGACCACCCAGCTGGTAACTGCTGAGCTGGGGCTGGCGTCCAGGTTGGCTGTGTCCACAGCCTGCTTCCTTTCACTGCACTCCCCCCCCTCCCCTGCATGGGGTGCCTGGATTTTCCAGAAGTCAGCTTCCTGGCATGAGCAAGACTTTTAGGGCTGGGCCCTTGCCGGGTAAGGAGCAATTTGAGTTTCAGTATCATCTTAGACCCAGCTCTGTTGATCCAGCTGATTTCGGGGCCATGGAGTTGCCATGGAGATGTCTGAGCCAGGGTGAGCACTCCTAGCTCCATGGGGCCGCCAAGGAGCAGCGAAGGCAGGGAGCCCAGGGGGCTGGGCTTAGAGAAGCCAGCTACTCTGGGCGTGGGGACCCACATTCCCAGTGGGCAGAGGTGGGGCCCGGAGTGCCTCGGCCTCGGCCTGCAGCCTGGCTCGTGGCAGAATCCAGAGTGGAAGGAGCACCGGGCCAGGCAGTGAAGGTTTGGGTTCTAGCCGTGACCCTGCCACTAACTCTGTGTGACCTCCAGCCAGTCACATCCCTGCCCCCGAGCTTCAAGTTGGCCCACTGCTAAATGGGGCCGGATGAGGTGACCTCTCGGGGCACCCTCAGCCCTGGCTGTTAGAAATTTTGCAGGAATATTCCAGTTGGTGTGCGGCCAGCTGGGGCCTGCAGCGCCAGCAGAGGGCAGCACCTACCTGGGAAAGGGCCTGTGGCCACTGTGTTCCTGTCCCAGCTGTCCCCTTCCCCTTCGGTGTGGCCCATGAGAGGGCCAGGCCATTTCCTCACGTTGCTGTCCTAGCCAGAGAGATAGACCGGCCAGGCCTGGCTCAGGAGACGGGCCTCTGAGGAGCCACCAGTGTGGGGCCGGGGCAGTGGCTTCGGCAGGACAAGCGGCTAGTGGCTGCAGGCAAAGCCCCAGGCCTCTGTGCACGACCTGCACCAGCCACCCAGTCCTCCGGGCCTCCCTGCCACTCACCTTCCCGCCACTCACCTCCCCTGCGGCCTGAGGAGTCCCCTGTCCACTGTGGACCTTGTTTCCCCATCTGTAAAATAAGGGAGTGGGTATTAGTGAATTTCAACAAATGATACCAGTTTCAGACACCCTGAGCATCACTCAGGCCCCTTCTCCATGGAAGGTTCCAGGAGTGTGATGATCAAAAGTGTGTAGGCACTGCCTGGAGACCCTGTGAAACATGACGCTTTCTTAGCCCCTACCCTCAGGGGTTCTCATTCGGGGGGCTGGATAGGGCCCAGGAATCTGCCAAGTACGGGCATCTCAGCACCTTGATGATTAAACCCACCTGCCTCTTCTGTCTCTGCAGCTCGGGGCCCTGGTCCACAGTCCTGTCAACTGTCCCCTGCTGGGCTTCTCGGCAGTCAGCACCTCCCTTCCACAGGGCTACCTCTGGGTGAGTCACCCCCATGCCCGGCCAGGGATTCCGGCTGCAGGGCAGGGGAAGGAGGAGTGGCACCTGGGAGGGGCACTAGAGACAGCCGCCTGCCTGCTGGGCCCCACTGTGTGCAGCTTCGTGCAGCAGGGTCTTCCGAGGGACCTCTGGTGCCAGGCGCTGTGCTTGGGGCTGGGAGGTGCGACCTCACCTGGGGCAGCAGCAAACCAGGGAGCAAATAAGAGAGCACGGCTCTTGCAGGTGGCCACAGATGGCCACAGCGCTGTGAAGGAAATGAGCGGGACCCGTGCAGGGAGCTGTGGGCACAGGGTCTCCCCGCTGGAGTCAGGAAGCAGGCTGGGTGGCACCCTACCCATGCAGAGATTGCAGCCACCTTTCTACCCTCAGGCTTCCTGGCAAAGCCCGCCATGACTCGAGAGGTGCCCCCAGGCTCCCTGTGATGAAGGTTGTGTCCTTTTGGCAGCGCCCCCCTTCTGAGAGTGATTTGTTCCTCATTTCCCCACTATCTAGCACATCCATCCACCCACCCACCACCCACCTACCCATTTATCCATCCATCATTTATTCCCCTGTCCCTTCAGTCCATCCAACCATCTACCCACGCACCCTTCCATGCATCCGGCCATCCATCCAACCAGTCTGATACATGCTGCGTATCGTGTGCTAGACACGGGGTAAAACAATGATCCAGGCAGAGAGGTGTTTTGAAGGGATAGCGTAGATGTTAACTATATACTTGTCGACACCCACCCTACAGAGGAGAAATAGAAAATGGACTGCGTATCTAGTCCACCTGAGCTCCTTGCCTGATTTCCTTTGGGCCCTGATGCTAATTTGTTGTCATGGCACCTGGGGACGAGTGACTTTCATGACCGCGGGATGTTTTTAGGCAGGAGAGGGGACCCAAGAGGGGAAGTCAGGGGCTGATCCTCCTCTGTTCCCGTGGTTCCCGCCTGACGTCCTCTCTGGGTCTCTGCCCCCAGGTCGGGGGCGGGCAGGAGGGCGCCGGGGGCCAGGTGGAGATTTTCTCCCTGAACCGGCCCTCGCCGCGCACCGTCAAGTCCTTCCCGCTGGCAGCCCCCGTGCTCTGCATGGAGTACATCCCGGAGCCGGAGGAGGAGGAGGCGGAGAGCGGAGAGGAGAGCCGGGCAGCTGCTGACCCCTCGGCCGCGGTGCATCCGACCATCTGCCTGGGGCTCCAGGATGGCAGGTGAGGGGCCTGGGATACGGGGTAGGGGGAGAGTGGTCTGTGCAGGGCCAGGTGGGCGGTGGGGTGGGGCTGTCCCTGTGGCTTTCCTGCTCTGCCTGTCCCCCACCATCATTCTCTGCCCCTGGTTGGGCGTCCCCAGGAAGGTGGGGGCCAGGTTTGCCCCGTGTGGCAGCCAGAGCGTCGGGAGCAGCTTGCACTGCAGTCCCTTCCCAGGCCGTGTGGTTCACCCGGATCCAGGCTTGAATCTCAGCTTCCCTGCTGCCTTGCTGTGGGTCCTCAGGCATACCACTCAAGCTTCTGAGCCTCAGTTTCTCATCTGTAAAATGGGATCTGAGGCACCCCACGCAGGGCCGTTGTGAGCGTTCTCCGATACACAGGCCATGTGAAGCCTTCTGTTAGCTCATTGAGTGCCCACCCATCTTTGGCCTCAATTCCCCTTGCTGGGCGGGGTGAGGGTTCCAGGGCGTTCCCGGCTGTGAGGTCACTCTGGCAGACAGGGCTGCCCTCTGCGGGACGTGCCCGGAGCTGGTGAGTCAACAGCATGTGGCCTGGCAGTGGGAAGGCCCACGGTCTGTGGCCTGCCGGGTTCAGCACAGGAGCCTGGTGTGAAGGGTGAGGAAATACTCGTCCCCGTGAAGATTAACGACGACCTTGCAATGGGCTGCGTCCCCCGGAGAGCCCGTGGACCTGGTGTTGCCGTGTCCTGTCATCCTTGAGCTCCTAGAGAGGAAACGAGCAGAAAGTGTGTACCCTGAGCACCTACTGTGTGCTGCCCCCAGGTCAGGGCGTGAGCCTCAGAGCAGCCCCACTGCGAAGGGCAAGCCGCTTCCTCCTGTTTCCCATGCAGGAAGCTGAGCCAGGAGCACAGGTTTCCGTAGAACCCACTTGGAGCTGCTCTACGCTCTGTGAAGTCCAGGCCTGGACTAAGGAGGGACCTTCCAGAACATTCTCATTACCCCCAAAAGAAACCCATACCCATTTAGTAATCACCCCCTATTCCCCTCCTGTCTATCCCCCAGAAATCACTAATCTGCTTTCTGTCTCTGGATTTGTCTCTTCGGGGTATTTCATATAAATGGACTTGTACGCTATGTAGGTTTCACACACTGTGTCCTTTCGTGCCTGGCTTCTCTTCACGTGGCATCACACTTGCAAGGTGCACGCATGCAGCCTGTGTCATGCCCTATTCCTTTATGGCAGGGAAGTGGGCATCATTATCCCATCCATGCAGAGGACTGAGGCTTAGCACACCAGGGTCGGTCAGCTGCAAGGTGACAGGTCTCGATTTGGGTCTGTGTGACTCTGAGAACAGCTCCCTTGGCACCCTTATTGTCCTGCTTCAGGAGCCTCCCTGAGTCCTCGTGACAGATGGTAACCAGGGAGGGTACCATCCTTGAAAAGCCACTCGTGGGAAAGTGAGCTCCCACGTGGTGGAGCCGTGGCTTGGCCACACAGCAGCAAGGCCTGGCCGAGGGGAGAACCCCCCTGGGCCCCCCTCCCCAGGAGGGTATGGGGGCAGTTAGCTGACGGGGGTGCTCAGTGAGTCACGGTCGGCTCTTGGACCTCTCCCACAGCATCCTGCTCTATGGCAGCGTGGACACCGGCACCCAGTGCCTGGCGACCTGCAGGAGTCCAGGCCTGCAGCCCGTGCTCTGCCTGCGGCACAGCCCCTTCCACCTGCTTGCCGGCCTGCAGGACGGGACCCTCGCTGCCTACCCTCGGGCCAGCGGTAAGGACTGGGGCTGGGTTCTAGGTGGCAGTATTGGGTGCCAGCTGGGTGCCAGGCCCTCTACCAAGGGAGTTGCAGGAGGGAGCTGAGGGGACAGTGCAGAGATGGACTGGGGAGTCTCGGTGCTGGAGGGATTTGGAGATCCCCGAGCCCCACCGGGGGTCCTTGTGTGGCTCCCTGTATGCAATCCCTGCTGGAATAGGGTGCTCACTACCATGCAGGTAGCAAAGCCCGTTGGCAGGGGACTCCGTGGATCAGAGAGTACTTGGGGGCCGGAGAGACATGGCTCCCTGTTCAGGCTCTGCACTGGTAGCAGCTGTGTCCCTTGGTGAGCACCTTCCCTTGTGCCTTGGGCTCTTCATCTGCAAACTGGGAATGATGAGAGTCCCCCCACTGTGGGCCCTGAAGGGTTCAGCAGCTCAGCGAAGGCTCGGCTCAGGGCCGGATGTGTGTGCGCTCGGTGGAGTTGAGCTTTTCAGTCTGGTTATTTTATTGGGCCGTTGCTGGCACAAGTTGCCACGTCAGAGGGCAGGGCTAGCAGTGTCCGGGCTGCTGTGCCCCAGGAGCGGGTGAAGTGCTTAATGCACGTGCGTTATCTTGTCACCGCAGCCCTTGAGAATTTCCTCTGCTGTGGGGACGGTGATGCCGAGACTGAGGGACGGGATGCAGCTTGTCTGCAGCCACACGGAGCGCTGTGGTCCCCTCCCCGTGGCTTGTTCAGCCCCCAGTTTGATGAGGGGGGTGGGGTGGAGAGCGTCACCACTCCCAGCCCCCCATCAGGGACAGAGGAACCTGGGGGCTGTGGCTAGCGGTGTCAGGGCTGTCCTCCCTGCCCCCGCGTGGCCGACTGCTGCGTCATCACTGCCTGTTGCGGGGTTATAAACGGATATTTGTACTGAGCTATTTTTTTTTTTTTGTCACTTGGCACTGTGTTGGTATTTTTAATTAGCTTTTGATAAGGCATTTATAGTTTTTAATTAAAGGGGGAAGAGGGAGGGAAAAAAAAATCCCTTTTACTGTCAGATGGAGCGTGCGTGCAGATGTGACTGTGGGCTCCGGTCTGAGGATGTTCAGACCCGCGGGAAGGGACCACCCGCCCCCTGGCTCCCGCCGGAAGGGGAAGCTTGCCTCGCGCCGCCGCCTGGCCCCAGCTCGGGTCACCTTTGGCCCTTTCCCTCTGGGTTCCCGACTCATCTGTATGGGTGCTGGGGTCTGGAGGAGGTGAGGCGGCTGGGACAAAGTACCACGAGCAACGGAGATCTAGCAGCTCACGTTCTGGAGGCTGGGAGTCTGGGGTCTGGGTGGCAGTGAGCCTTGCTCCCTCAGAAGGAGCCAGGGAAGGGTCTGGCCCAGGCCTCTCTCCCAGCTCCCGTGGTTCCTTGGCTTGTGGCCGCACGAGTAAGTCATTCTCCCTACGGGTGTCTGTATCCAAACTTCCCTTCTGCATAAGGACACCAATCATCTTGGATTAGGGGCCCACCTGCTCCAGGATGACCTTGTATTAATTAATTTCATCTGCAAGGACTCTAGTTCCAAATAAGATCACATTCGGAAGTACTGGGGGTTAAGACTTCAACATGCAGATTTGGGGTGCACAGTTTAACCCATAAAGAGAGGTTTGGGTCTCCACATTGGCTTTCAGCCTGGGGTTAGAGGCTGGTGGTTTGTCAGAACCAGAAGAGCCACTGGGGCCCATCCCCTCGTTCTCTGGGTGGCAGTGGACTGTCCAAAGTCCCACGATTGAGCTGAGACCTCAACCCAGGTATCCTGCCTCCTGGGCTAGAGCCCTCTGCAGATGTGAGGGGCTTTGGCTTTTCCAAGCACAGCTGAGGCCAAGGGGCCTGGAGGAAAAGGCTGAGATGTATCACCAGCTTTCTTGCTTTGCAAACATTTGCCCACCAAATATTTACTGAGCACCTACTATGTACCATGGATTCAGTGGTGAGCAACATGGACAAGCCCCTGCCCTTGCGGGAGACCGGGTTAGGCAAGTAAGCAAGCAGGAAGCATGAGACCACACGTTGCACTGGGGTTCCTAAGGAAAGCGGTGGGGTGCCGCCTGAGAGCCTGGCCGCCTGAGGGTGTTGGGGGGTGGATGGCAAAAGCCTCTCTAAGGAGGGGGATCCTGAGGCTGAAGACTGAAGGAGGAGCGGCCAGGCAAGTGAAGAGTTGGGGGAACAGTGTTCTTGGCAGAGGGAACAGCACATGCAAAAGCCTGGAGGCAGGAGAGCGGTTGGTCTGGTGGGGGACCCCAGAGGGTAGTCTTGCTCTGGGCAGTCGGAGGAGGAAGCGATACTAGGCAAACAGGGCTGGTCATGAGGGCCTTGGGCTTGTCTCAGCCTGTCGGGAAGTAGGGAGACATGTTAGAAGCGGCTGAGCACACCTCCCTCCGGCTGCGTGCAGGAGTAGAGGCAGGGAGGCTGGCTGCGAGGCTGGGGCAGCCGCCTGGCAGGTGAGTCTGGTGGTCACACTCTCCCCATGAGCCTCCTCTTGGGCGTTGGGTTTGGCTGTGGCCAGGGAAGCCTCTGAGAGAGGGTTCCTGCCCCTACCCCTGGTGTCCATCAGAGGTGGCCCGGGCAGGAAGCGAGGCTCCCAGGACCTGCCGCACAGTGCGGGGTGGGTGGGATCCCTGCCCACCACCTTTCACCTGCTCTGCGTGGCTGGGTCTGGAACCATCAGTGGTGGCCCGTGACCAGCGGTGGGGCCGGCATCAGCCTCGTTCTCCTCCAGATCCGCCGAGACCTCGGCTACCTCTCAGACACCCCTGCCTAATCCTAGCAGCAGAGCCAGAACTCAGCTGCCCCTGGGTCCACCTCCCGAGGGGCTCAGTGCCCTTCAGAAGCCTTCTATGATGCCCTGGTGGCATGGAGGGTCCGGGGATCGTGGATAATCCAGACCCCTCATCTTCGTCTCAGAGCAGGTACCGCGTGGGATGTTTGCCAATGTTTGTAGTGACAGGCTTGCTGTCCTGCCTGGGCTCGGCTGAGGCCACGACTGGATAAAACTGGCCTTCCCGGCCCGTGCTTTGGCTCACTGCAGAAGGGCAGGACCAGGCATGGTAAGCAAAACGGAAAGAAACCAACCTGGGGACTTAGAGTCCTGGACAACATGCAGAACCAGTGACTGAGAGTTGACCTGTGAGGGCTCCAAGGTGACCAGGCCACATGGAGTCATAGACTGTTGGAGCTGGAGGGGCCTTGGAGTCCAACCTCCAGATGGGAAAACTGAGGCCTGCATGGCCATGGCAGGCACTCTGCTGCCCCCAGGACCCTCTGCTTACCTGTATTCATTCATTCATTTGCTCAGTAAGTATGTATTGAGTGCCCGTGAGGCATCAGATGCAGAGCAGGGTGCGGGGACCTGGGGCTGAGCCGTGTGGACATTGTCCCCGCCTGTGTGCTTGGACAGAGCTACCCAGGATCGCCCCTGCCTCTGAGCCAACACTGGAGCATTGTCAGGCCTTGGAGTGCGGGGTGGGAATGTCCCTGGCTGGGCGCGGGGATGGGGTCAGGGCCAGATGGCATAATGCGGGAGGGCTGGGATGGGGTTGGGCTGGCTGGGATCAAGTCCCAGCTCAATGTGAGAGGTTGGGCCTGTCGCTTCGCCTCTGTGAACCTCAGTTTCCTGACCCGTGCAGTGGGGTTGTGAGGACGGCCCCAGCTCTTAGAGTGGCTGTGAAGAGCACTGTCCCTACAGCAGAGCCTGGAGCACAGTGGCCCGCCCTTGCTCTGTTACCCACCGTTACTCACCAGGCGGGGCCGCCCTGTGGGCCCCTCTCAGCGGTGGTGACTTTCTCTCTATGTCTCTTTCTGGCTCCTGATCTGGACCCCTGGGGCAGGCCAGTGAGGCTGTCCTCCGTGTGGCCTCCTGAAGGCCCCTTTGCTGAGATGGGCCCTTGTCTCCCTTTGGCTGTGAGGGCTGGTGCCGGGCCCACACGCATGGGCTGTCATGCAGGGGTGGGAGCATGCGTGTGAGTGCATGTTCCAGCACATGCGATGGGGGGTGTGGAGAGGGTGGAGCCGCTGCCAGGCGGGGGCAGCTCTCGCCCACTCAGAGCTCACAGCCATTGCTTAGAATGTTAGAATCACGGTGTGTGAGGACTGGGGAGACCCTTGGAGGACAAAGCTCTGTCCCCTCATCGTGCAGATGGGAAAACTGCGTCCCCACAAGCGGAAGCCTCTTGTTCAGGGTCTCACCATGGGCCTCTCATCGGGGACTCCTGTCCAGTGTCCTTTTTGATTCAACAGTGTCGACGTTATTAAATTTTATCACAGCATGTCCTTCTTTCCGGGGGTCGGGACGTAGAGGATTTCTGGAGACTCCCAGCAAATGGAGGCCATCAGCCTCCATGTGACCCTCCGGGGTTTCAGGCCCTGGCCCCTGCCCCCGGCAGCCGCGGCGAGGCTCTGTCCAGGGGCTCTGGTGGCCATCACTGAGCCCCCAGGGCGGAGCCTCCACTTCCCAGTTTTGGGGTGCTGTGCCAGCCCCCATCTTGGCTGCGGCAGCTGGAGCTCCTGCTTCTGCCACAAACACCACCTGCCTGTGGCCACTGGGGGGCGCTCAGAGCCTTGCGAGCTCCTGGCTCTGGCGTCCCTGGGGTTGGCCTCCCTGCCGGACCCCAGTGCCAGCCGCAGAGCTCTTTCGGAACCTGGGAGGGCAGAGGGGCTGGAGAAGACGCTGGGCCCAGAGCCAGACGGAGCTGAGCTCCAAGCCCACCCGGCCCGTCACCCCTCGGGTGGCCTTGCCCAGGCTGCTGGCTCTCTGGGTCTCCGCTGTCACATGCGTTACGTGGGGTCAACACTTGCTCTGACACGCTGCCGTGTTGTGGCAAATGACATCAAACGGTGAGAGCCAATGAACACAGACTCCTTTTTAGCAGTGCAAATTAGGGTAGTTATTTAAACTCACTGTGTCTCAGTCATGGCAGTTATAAACAGGGATAATAATAGTATCTACCACACAGGCTTGTTGGGAGTTAAGGAAACAATTCATCAAAAGGGTGCCTGGCGTGCGGATATAGGATGGGGTGTAGCAACAGCTGTCAGTGCTTCTGACTGTGCCCAGCTAAATATTCCATGCTCATTTTGTGGGCTCCCTGCGACATCTGGAGCGGTGTAGGCGTGGTTATCATGCCCAGTGTACAGATGAGGAAAACTGAGGCCCAGAGGGGTGAAAGCCCCTGTCCAAGTTCATGCAGAAGCTCAGGGGCCACAGACTGCTCTGGCCTGGCCCCACTTCCCACGTGCTCTTGCTCATGGACCGGGAAGATGGTTTGGGGGTGGGGAAGTCCCTTTTCCCCAGATTCTTGGCTGAGCTTGGCGTCTGCCCATTTTAAGAGGGACACAAAGCGTATCTGTTTTACAGGGGTGAGAGGAAAACTGGGAGGCTTCCCTCGTGTACCCTGGAGACAGCTGTGCCCCGTCACGCCACCCAGCAGCCGGCTCGGAGAGGAAGGGCTGTCCGTGGTGGGCTGCTCTATGTTCGTTCTGAGGAATCTGGTGGAGGGCGCAGGGGCACGGGGCCCCCGCAAGCCAGCAGCCAGCTCTGTGCTGCGTCCCCAGCTTCCTCCTCAGCCCCGCGCCCACCTGGCACTCTGTCAAGACAGGGCAGCCACTGGGGTTCTGTGTGGCGTCAGGTGTGACTGCAGAGGAAAACCAATCTCCGTGCACCCTGCCAGGAGCCAGGGGAGATGGCTGCCGTGTGAGCCGAGCGCCCGGGGGGAGGAGGCACCTTGCCCGGAGCCAGGCGAGGCCTCGGTCTGGTTCACCGTCAGGGCTGGCAGGCGAGGGGTTGATTTGCTCTCAGAGCGTGCTCTTTCTGCACCTGGTGGCAGGGACGTTTCCGGAGGGGGAAGGGATCTTGGCAAAGAGATCAGAGATCTTGGTAAAGTTGACAGAAGTGCCTTGGAATAGGCGAGAAGATGCACGAGAAATCAAGGTTCAGTCTGGATAAGTCCTCAGAGACAACCTTGTTAATACCTCCCCCCCCCCCCGCCTGTTTTACAGGTGGGAAAACTGAGGCCTTGAGATGGGGAGAGATCTGCTTAAGGGTCCTTAGTAAGTTGGTAGCAGAATCAGGGCCAGACCTCAAGTCTCTTGACTCTGGGTCCAGGACACTTTCCACCATGTCACGCTGGCCTGGCAGGGTCCGGTGTGATGCTGTCTCTTCTGAGAAGCCTCCCTTGATTTCCCTCCATGCACAGTTAGTTCTTCCCATCTCAGCAGTTCTCAAGGCCCCTTGCGCATGCCTGCTCACCTGTGCTTGGCACGTGGCAGGGGGCCTGTTGATTAACTTGGTTTCTCTGACCAGTGGGGTTTCCTTGAGGGCAGGGCTGGTGTCTGACTCATTCCAGTCTTCCCAGCACCCGGCATGTGGCCTGGCTTGGAGCAGGAGCTTACTAAGTGTGTGCAGAATGAATGAATGAGAGGGGGACAGGGAAGGGCAGGAGGGAGGGAGGGCAGGAAGGGAAGGATCTAAGGGCGCAGTCCCTGATGGGGTGGAAGGTAGTGGTGGGGCAGGTGGGAGCAGCCAGAGGAGGGAGAAAGGCCACAGCAGGGGGAGAGGGTGTGTGGGGCCCATCTGGGTCCACTGCCGTGGGCCCTTGTTCCTGAGGCTGGGGGAGCCCTGGGCCCCTGAGCTGCCTGCCACTCCCGCCCTGACCTGCCTCTTTCCTCCCCCTCCAGGAGGAGTCCTGTGGGACCTGGAGAGCCCTCCCGTGTGCCTGAGTGTGGGGCCAGGGCCCATCCGCACCCTGCTGAGCCTGGAGGACGCTGTGTGGGCCAGTTGTGGGCCCCGGGTCACTGTCCTGGATGCCACCACCCTGCAGACTCAGGTACTGGCCCTGTCTTGTGGCTCGTGGCCCATGGCCCGTGGGGCCATCTGCCTGGCTCACTTTTGCTGACCCTTCGTATGTCCTCTCCAGCACTACTCTCAGCTCCTAGCTGTGTCTCAGGGATGGATGGGATGGAGTTTGACGGGAAGCAGAGGGGGCCCAAGATCTCTGCTGGGCCCTGAGCTGTGCCTCTGACGAGTGTCGCCAGGGCTGCCGTGGGGAGCAGGGGCCCAACTGCAGTGGATCCTGAGTTGTATCTGCTGCTGCCTGTGAGCATGGGGCGGGTCCTGTCCTTGGACTTGTACCCACGGAGCCCTGGCTGTGCTGAGGGTGTGGCCAGTGTGGACGCAGCCGCCTTGGAGGCTGGGCTCTTTGAACAATGTGGGGTCGTGGCTGCCTGGGTCCCGCCTTGTTCCGTTTCAAGCGCTGCCCATGCTTGGCCCCAGAACGAGGGCCTGATCCTGGGGCTCGTGCCTGGCTCATCCCGGGGCCACACCTGTCACTCTGACCAGCAGCGCTGCCCTTCCACCTTGCCACACCCTGCAGTCCCTCCCGGGCCGCTGGTGTGAGGCTCGGGTGTGGCTCCCTGAGGGATATTTTGGTGATGTTTGCTGTCACCTGATTTGTTTGGATCATCAGTTTGGAATGAGCTGCCACCCGGAGCTCTGGGTGTGGCTCCCCAGGGCTGCTCCCTTGCCTTCTTGGTTATTCCTCGTACGGTTATAAGTTGGCTCATCGCCAGCCGAGCGGGTACACTAAGCGGAGTCTTTGGAGTATTAAGAACACAGGCGGTCACGGCTGTCCCAGATGGTACAATCCTCATTTGACAAATGGGGAAACTGAGGCAAGGGGCACTACAAACGAGCTCTGAAACTGGGGGATATGTATAAGGGTCGTGGGCCACCACTTTCCCTGGCTTACTCTCCTGTTCTTGTCACAGCACAGAGGTGCTGTCTTTGGAACTGGGCCTGTGGCTTTGCTTCCCAGTTCTGCCACCTACCAGCCGGGGCCTCTATGCTGGCCCCCGAGTGGGCGCTGGTTTTCCAACCTGTAAAAAGGAGATGAGTGTCCCTTCCTGGGAGTCCTTTTTCTCACTGTGTTAGTCAGGGTTCTCTGGAGAAATAGAGCTAACAGAATGTATTTGACCGCACGTGTGTGAGCGCGTGCATGCATGTGTGAGCGTGTGCGTATGTGCGTGTGTGTGTGTGCACACGCATGAAGAGGTTTATTATAAGGAATAGGCTCACAGCGCTGTGGAGGCTGAGAAGCCCCGGGGTCTGTGGCCGAGCAAGCCAGACTGGAAGGGCTGGGGGTGTAGCCCAGTTGCATACAGAGGCCCGAGAACCAGCAGGGCTGATGGTGTAAACTCCAATTCAACATCGGGCGGGCTCGAGACCCGAAAAGCGGACGTTTGATGTGATGGCAAAGGCAGGCAAGAACCGGTGTCTCAGGTCAAAGGCAACCAGGCAGAGAGAGCAGATTCTCCCTTCTCGGCCTTTTTGTTCTGTTCAGGGCTTCAGTGGATTGGATGAGGCCACCCTCACTGGGGAGGGCCACCTGCCTGACTCAGTACCACTCAGATGCTAATCTCGCCCGGAAACACCCTCCAGACACACCCAGAATGATGTTTGGCCAAATATCTGGGCTCCTGTGGCCCAGGCAAGTTGACGTGTGAAATTAACCATCGTGTCCTCACTGAGCGACATGGTGCTTGGAGGCCACAGTGCCTGGCTAGCCGGCCCTTCCTGGGTGCTGGGAAGTGGGGTGAAGTTCCGAAAGCCCAGCCCCAGCAGCGGGCAGAGGCAGCGTGGGGAGCCAAGGGTGTACGCTGGAGCTGTGATCCTCCTCTGAGGAGAAGAGGGCTGGGGGCTGGCAGTGGCTCCGGGGCTGGTTCCCACTTCAGGGGCTGCTTGGGCTGCCCCTCCCTGGGACGTAGCACTGAGGACCTTTGACCTCACTGGTGCTACTGGGCTGGGCCAGGGCCCGGGGGTACACCCACCAGAGGGAAACTGCTGCCCTGGCAGCCCTGCCTTCTTGATCCCCTTCCTCCTGGGAGGAGCTGGAGCCATGGGCTCCCTTCCCAGCCTGGTTCACCTGGGGACTTCCCTGCCCGCCCCCAACCCCAATCACTTCCCTCCAAGGGCCTCTCACCTCCTCGGCCCTCTGAGAGGAAGGTGAGTGAGGGCAGCTGGCTTTCCCAGCGCCTTTGGGGGCCCCCAACCGACCTGGGTCTCCAGCCGTTTGGCAGGAAGAAGGATATCTCTGACCCCTAGGCCTGCCCCCCCGTAGCACCTCCCTTGCACCCGGCACCATGCTCATACCAGACCCAGGGGCCCCGTGAGCGTTCTCCTGCTGACAGCCCCAGAACAATGGTGGGCGGGTGCTCAGCCCTGTGCCTTGGGTGCTCGTTTAAGACAGCAGTGGGGCCGGGCGCGGTGGCTCACGCCTGTAATCCTAGCACTCTGGGAGGCCGAGGCTGGCGGATTGCTCAAGGTCAGGAGTTCGAAACCAGTCTGAGCAAGAGCGAGACCCCTGTCTCTACCAAAAATAGAAAGAAATTAATTGGCCAACTAAAAACATATATAGAAAAAATT
>CAUYRT010002513.1:0-19634 GCA_963574885.1 Lepilemur ruficaudatus
TTTCTATATATATTTAGTTGGCCAATTAATTTCTTTTCTATTATTAGTAGAGACGGGGTCTAGCTCTTGCTCAGGCTGGTTTTGAACTCCTGACCTTGAGCGATCCGCCCGCCTCGGCCTCCCAGAGTGCTAGGATTACAGACATGAGCCACCGCACCTGGCCGAGGTCTCGCTCTTGCTCAGGTTGGTCTTGAACTGCTGACCTCAAGCGATCCTACTGCCTCAGGCGTGAGCCACTGCGCTCACGCCTATAAATATTAGCCTAGAGCTAATATTTTAATAGGGGGAGATAGAAAGGGAGAAAATACATAACTCACACATACACATGCACACGCCTGTATGTTTAAAGTGAATAATAAGTACTTAAAAGAAAAATAATGCAGGGTAGAGAGGTAGAAGGTGATGGGAATCAGGGGCAGTTATTTTAGATAGTCAGGCAATGCCAGTGCCTCTGATGAGGAAACTTTTGAGGAGAGACCTGAAAGAAGTGAGGAAGCAAATCAAAGATGTTTGAGGGAAGAGTGTTGCAGGCAGAAGGTACAGCAACTGAAAAAGCCTGAGACAGGAGCATGCATGGCTTGATTAAGGAATAGCAAGGCGGCTAGCATGGCTACATTGGAGTAAATTGATCTGTGTTTTAAAAGGATGACTCTGGCTTCTGCATAGATGAATAAGTGAGTGTGGGTCTAAGAAATGAGTTTTTACTGAATGGTGCTCAGTTGCTTCTGAGGGCATGGACTTGGTGGTCTTGACTCCCAGTGGGTGTCCTAACCTGGAATTTGATACTGTGATCTCCTCTCTTTCAGACTTGGCAGTCTGGGTGTCATGGACTACTACCTGATGGATGCTGCTTCCATGCTGCCTGTCCTGGCTCTTGGCCTGCAGCCTGGGGACATTGTGCTTGACCTATGTGCGGCCCCTGGGGGAAAGACACTAGCATTGCTTCAGACTGGCTGTTGTCGTAAGTCAGGGTGCTGGTGTCTTGGGCAGAGAGGGCTCCTCGTCTCACCTAGCCAAGGGCATACTGATACGGTAGGCTCTCTGGTCCCTAGGTCAGAGGAGATAATGCTTGCTTGCTAAGCTTGTGTCTTTTTTCTGTTTGCAATTATTTCCTCCCTTTTTCTGTCAGCTTGTCAAGGAAGATTGCTGAGCAAGGTCTCTGAAGGCGATTAAAGCAGGGTTCTGGCCAGGCACAGTGGTTCACACCTATAATCCTAGCACTTTGGGAGGCTGAGGTGAGATGATTGCTTGAGCCCAGGAGTTTGAGATCAGCCTGAGCAACATAGTGAGACTCTGTCTCTACAAAAAATAAAAAAAAATTAACCAGGCGTAGTGGCATACACCTGTAGTCCTCTGCATGTGTTTACTTTGTCTCTAAGATTAAGCCCCGTCTCTTTAGCCTGCCTGCTGAAGTGGTAAAATCTGGCTACAGCCACCATTTATATGCTTTATATGTTATTCTTCCCCAGGCTTTATGTGCTTCAGCCACACTCTACTACTCTGTTACCCAAATAAGCCTTTGCTCCTGTTAAATTTTCTGCTGGAATTCCCCTACCCCATCTCAGCTGGGCTGTCTAAATCCTTTTGACTTTCAAGCATCAGCTCAAGTGTGCCACCTCCTGGATGTCTTCTCTCATGACTTCTGCTAGCTCTCTCCCTATGCTCCCACCCCGTGAGCATCACCTGTGCAACTCTTAGCACAATAGCCTTGCCTCAGAGTGTTACTGTATATGTATCTTCTCCCTCTTCAAGGTTATGAATTCCTTAGGGATAGGCCCAGGTTTTATGTATCTCAGTAGTGTAGCCTAGCCTCGGTCTTGTGCACTGTAAGTGTCACTTCAGCCATCCACTGGCCAACACCTTGCCTTAAAATAGACAGTATTTTTCCTTGAGCCCCTGAGAAATACCCACAAAGGGCTGTGATTTCCACATCCACGTGGAGCTCAGCCAGGATTCTCTTGCCATCTGCCTGATCCTTTATGTAGGCTCGGACCCTTCTTTTCCAGTTCTTAGGAGTTGGAGTTAGCCTCCAGCCTCATGGTAGGCCCATGGGTGATTCAGAAAGGTATCACATTTGGTTTTGGTCTTCTGGATGTCCAGAGGGAGTGGAGAAAAGATGGTGACATAGGCTTAATGGGTCCAATGTGAGAGGCTGTGCTGTGCTGATCTGACTGAATGATGTAGGAATCCATCAGAAGGGAGATGAATGAGGGTAGGATTACTTGGAAAAGGAAGAACTTTGAACTAAGAGGAGGAAGAAGAGCAAAGGAGAAGTAATTGAGAGTTGCTCTTCTATAAAGTATGCTAAACTATCAGCACCTCACCTTCATCTCAGCTTCTCACCCAAATAGCTGACTCCTTGATCCCAGGAAGATAGGATCCCAGCATTTCATTGCAAGAAGGAAACTGAGAGTTTACTTAGTCTAGCTCTCATATTTTATGGAGGGAGGAACTGATCTCTGGAGAGAGTAAATAACTTAAATCTTGCAAGACTTGGAGGTAGAGCCAGAATTAGAACCCATCTTTCCTCATCTCAGTTTATATCCTCCTGCAAATTCCTCTAGAGCAGGGAATCTAATTATTACTTCTTTGAGTGCCCTCAAAAATTGTAGGAATACTAAGCTGGTTCACAGTGACCACACCCGTTAGATAAGATATATACTCTTCAGTTCTTCTCCATAGTTCTGACCCTTCCTTGTCATTCCTTGACTCTCAGGCCAGATATCAACTGTGATTTATCATCAAGCTTGCATTAATATTTTCCTTTTAGTAGAGCTAAGAGCAAAGTGAGATATTTCTTGAACTCATGTCTATCAAAAAAGAGAAAATGAAAAGGTAGATGGTAAATCAGAATTAGTTTTTTGTATACAATAGAAAACCCAACTAATTGCTTTAAAGAAGAAACATTTATTTCTCTCTTACGTAAGAGCAGCTGGGATATATGCTGTACGAGGCTGGTATGTAAGCTTCATAATCATCAGGGACTTACAGCTCTCTTTTCCTTTTTGTAACCTATTTTATTGTAGTGTCATCCTCAGGATTGCCTCATGGTTCAACATGGCTGCTAGAACTCCAGCCATCACATTCAAATTCAAAGCAGGAGAAAAGGATTGGACAAAAGAAGCTAATCTCGTTTCCCAGTTATGCAGCCTTTTTTTTTTAAGGAGACAAGATCTTGCTCTATTGCCCAGGCTGGAGTGGTCTGATCATAGCTCACTGCAACACAGCTACCTTGAACTCTCAGGCTCAAGTGATTCTCTCGCCTCAGCCTTCTGAGTAGCTGGGACTATAGGCATGCACTGTCACGACTAGCTAATTTTTATTTTATTTTTTTTTATTTTTAGAGATGGGGTCTCTCTATGTTTCCCAGGCTGGTTTTGAATTCCTGGGCTCAAGCAATCCTCACGTCTTTGCCTCCCAAAGTACCGGAATTACAGACATAAGCCACTGCATCTGGCCTGTGTCAGCTTTTAAAAAGCATTTTCCCAGAATTCCCATGATACTTCTGCCTGCAACTATTTGACCAAAACATAGTCCTACAGTCATACTTGTAAAAGAAAGGCTGGGAAAGGCACATTGCCTTCTTCCAAAAAATAGGGGTTCTATTACTAAGGAACAAGAGGAGAATAAATTTTGGGCCGATAACCTCTAGTATCTACCAAAGATGAAGAGAGCCATATGTTTTAAGACTAGTGGGAGAGAGCATATTTCTTTAGAAATAAATATTCTTACCTGGTCTGCTTTATTTACTTAACCTTTCTGGATTATATAGTTGTTTGCCTTTGTAAGCACACTCCAGAGTGACTGATGTTGAGCCACGCACATAATAAACGTCCCTGTTGCTAGGGTCTGCATTAATTGGGATTGCCTGAGAATTGGTCTGACTCTTCCGTCAGTGCTATTGCAGGTGGGATGTTTCGTTGGGTCATGGCCTCTGAGGTGTCTTTATTTCCACAGGCAATCTCGCTGCCAATGATCTCTCCACTTCCCGAACAGGCAGACTACAGAAGGTCCTTCACAGCTATGTGCCTCAAGAGATTAGGGATGGGAATCAAGTTCGAGTCACCTCATGGGATGGCAGGAAGTGGGGAGAACTGGAGGGGGACACCTATGACCGGGTGAGTGATTCTTGACTTAAGACATCCATCCAGCTAAATATGGCCTCTCCATCCTGGTCCCAGGCCCTGGAGGGGTAGGATCCAGCCCCTGTGTTTGAGCATGCAAGGCTGTTTCTGGACCTGGTGAACTCTCCTTGGGTGCTTTGGCAAAAAAAAAGCCACCTACAGAATTATCAGTTCAGCTTAGATGACCAGTTTACTATATTCATTAAAGATAGTTGGCTACAAAAAAAGAATTTGAACCTGAGTAGGGAAAAAAAATTATTAGGCTTTTTTATTTCTCAAGTCACTTGGTTGCTTAGAAACCCTCGAGAAGGTAAATATGAATAAGCTCATTTATTTATTTTTGAATATATGGTACCATATGCACATGGTACAAAATTCAGAAAGCACAAAAGGGCATCCAGTGAAAAGTGAGTTTCCCTCTTCTGTCCCACAGCCATCTACTTCCTCACCTACTAATTAATAACCCTTGCTTCTATTTTCTTCTGTATCTTTTAAAATATATCAATTTGCATATATAAATATGTATTTTCTTAAAAAAATAGGAGTGGTAGTATATTATACTCACTATTCTGACCTTTGTGGTTTTTTTCATTTAATAATGTATCCTAGGGTTCAGTCCTCTTTAGTTTTATGTTTTTGAAGTATAATTGCTGGATAACAGTTTATATCCATTTAAGATTTTGGTAAGGATTGCTAAATTGCTCTGTGGAGGTTAAACCAGTTTCACTCCTACTGGTAATAAATGAGTACCATTTTGCCATATCCTGCCAATGTCGGTGCCATCAAACTTCATTTTTTTTTGCCAAAATGATAGTATCTAATTTACGTTCTCTTATTGTGAATAATGTTGAAAGTCTTTTTGTGTTTTTAAATTATTTATTTTCTTTTATTTGGCGTACTCAGAATATTTATTTAAAACATATACTTGTAAAAATATAAAGAACATATAGCTGTTGTCTCTGTGTTGTCATCTGACTTATCTAATCTGTCTAGTTCTCACCATTCTGCCTCAGCCACTCTTAAGAAATTAAAAGAAAGACCAAGGCTTGTATAGAATCTTAGATGGCCTTGAGAGACTTGTTTCCTGTCTGTATAGGAATCCCCTATTCAGCTTTCTTGACATGGGGGCAGCAGAGCAGAATGAAGAGAGCATGACCTCTGCGCCTAACCAGTTTCTTTTTTTTTTTTTTTCCTTTGTTTTAGACACAGGGTCTCACTCTATTGCCCAGGCTGGAGTGCAGTGGCATGATCATAGCTCACTGTAGCCTCCAACTCCCAGGCTGAAGCAGTCCTCCCACCCCAGCCTCCTGGGACTATAGGCGTGTTCCACCATGCCTGACTATTATGTTTTTAAATTTTTTGTACAGATGGGGTCTTGCTATGTACAGGCTGGTCTGGAATTCCTGGGCTCAAGCAGTCCTCGTGCTTTGGCCTCCCAAAGTGCTGGGATTATAGGCATGAGCCACCACACCCAGCCCCTAACCAGTTTCTATATTACAGTTTCTATATTATTGACCTTGGGCAAGCTTCTTGATCTTGCTGCACTTCAGTCTCTTCATTTGTGAAATAGGGTAATTGTACCACAAAGGATTATTGTGAGGATTCAATGAGAGTATCCAGGGAAAGCACTTGGTACAGTACCTGGTGGTGAAAATTAGGCAGGTAGTAGCTATTAATAATTCAGCCTATGCTTGCACACTTCATTGATGGGGGTTCACTGAGGTTCTGTTGTTGAACACCTCTGATGTTAGAAAGTTCTTCCTGGCCGGGCACGGTGGCTCATGCCTATAACCCTAGCACTCTGGGAGGCCGAGGTGGGTGGATCGCTCAAGGTCAGGAGTTTGAAACCAGGCTGAGCAAGAGTGAGACCACATCTCTACTAAAAATAGAAAGAAATTAATTGGCCAACTAAAAATATATAGAAAAAATTAGCTGGGCATGGTGGCACATGTCTATAGTCCCAGCTACTCAGGAGGCTGAGGCAGGAGGATCACTTGAGCCCAGGAGTTTGAGGTTGCTGTGAGCTAGGCTGACACCACGGCACTCTAGCCTGGCCTCTTATTGAATTAAAATGTATAGATTGCATGGTATATGAGTGAGTGCAAGAATTCTGGAGTCAAACTGCTTGGATTGGAGTCCTAAGTCCACTTAACATGCCAGAGAAGTTTGGGTGAGTTATTTAACCTTTCAATTAAACTCAGCTTCTTCATCTGTAAAGTGAGGATAATAGTAGTACCTATCCAGGCTGGGTGCAGTGGCTCACGCCTGTAATCCTGACACTTTGGGAGGCCAAGGTGGGAGGATTGCTTGAGGCCTGGAGTTCAAGACCAGCCTGAGCAATATATCGTAAACCCCATCTCTACAAAAAAATACAAAACTTATCCAGGCACGATGATGTGTGCCTATAGTCCAAGCTACTTGGGAGGCTGAGGTGGGAGGATCACTTGAGCCCAGGAGTTTGAGGTTGAGCTATGATGACGCTACTGTACTCTAGCTCAGATAATAGAGTGAGACCTTGCCTAAAAAAAAAAAAATTAGTAGTGCCTATCCCATAGGTGAAGATTAAATAAGAATGCATTTAGCACAGTGACTGGACTATAAAAAGCATTCAGTATAATCACAATACTTATTATTTTTGTTATTACTATTTCCATTCATTGATCCTAGCTCTGCCTTTTGGGACAATATAGAATGAGCTACCTCCTCTTTCACTTGACAGTGCTTCAGATATTTGAAAACAGCTTTAATGTTTGAAGATGTCTCTGTTAATTTGTTTGTTGAAGAAATAAATAGTTGTGTACAATCTACTCTGCTAGGCAAGTGTTAAGCACGTTAGATGCAAAGAAGAATGTTCTGCACATTATTGGTAACTCCAACCTTCCCGCAGCTCCACTTGTCAAGGAACTGGAAAAGACAGGACCTCAGAGCTTTGCATACGCATGAAAGACACCAACCCTTTGCCCCAACTCACAGCTTGGTTTTTTTGAGAGTTAAAGTTTATTTCAAATAATGAAGTGTTTCTTTGAATACATTTATATCTTCCCACATAATAAAAGAAAGTATATTTGTAAGACACATGGCCAGGGCTGAGATTCAGCTGGAGCACCATCCTGGCAGGACTGCTTATTTGTGACTGATATCCATGCTTATTGGGCAGGGCCAGTGCCTCGTGGAGATCCCTGTGCCGTATCTGATGTTGAATAATTTGACTACCCTCCCCAAATGTTTTTATAGTCCTCTTGAAATCACATAGCTCTGCTGTTTCCATGCACCAGCTCTCAGGAATCCCTAGGTACCTTGCTGCCATTTTCCCAAGAGTTCTAGCCACCTCCTCAGGATACTGAGAGGAGTAGAGAAAGAATCTAGACATTTCTTCCTTTTGGGGTTGTGGAAACTCTCACAGCTTTCTTTTTATACCTTTGCTCATCCTTTTATACTTAGTCTTGTTGAATCACTTCCTTTTAGGTGTATCTCTTATATACTGTGTAGACTTAGGTTTTGCTTTGTGAGCCCACCTGTCAGTTTTATTCCTTTAATTACTGACTTAACAATGGATGCCACTGATTATTTTGCTCTCAACTCTCGTTAAATTATTTTACTGTATTTATTTCATTTACCGTGTTTCTTTTATTATGTGGTTTCTGTTCTTTGCTCTTTTGTTTTTCTTTTCTTTTCTTTTTTTTTTTTTTGTGATGGGGGTCTTGCTTTGTTGCCCAAGCTGGAGTGCATTGGCATGATCATAACTCAATGTAACTTTGAACTCTTGGACTCAAGTGATCCTCCCACCTTAGTCTCTTTAGTAGCTAGGAGTACAGGTGCCTCGCTAATTTCTTTTTCTTCTTCTTCTTCTTTTTTTCTTTTTTTTTTTTTTGTAGAGATAGCGTCTGGCTATGTTGCCCAGGCAACTCCTGTTCTTAAGTGATCCTCTTGCCTCAGCCTCCCAAAGTGCTGGGATTACAAGCATTAGCCACCACACGTGGCCTGTTTTTCTTCTAATGTCTTTTCTTTTTTTTTTTTCTGAGACAGAGTTTCTCTTTGTGC
Source organism: Lepilemur ruficaudatus (assembly GCA_963574885.1). Taxonomy (NCBI): domain Eukaryota; kingdom Metazoa; phylum Chordata; class Mammalia; order Primates; family Lepilemuridae; genus Lepilemur; species Lepilemur ruficaudatus. Next base: position 8,166 of record CAUYRT010002513.1, read on the forward strand.
CTGGGCTAGAGTACAGAGGCATCATCATAGCTCACTGCAGCCTTAAACTCCTGGGCCCAAGTGATCCTCCTGCTTCAGTCTCCAGAGTTGCTGAGACTATAGGTATACACCACCACACCCTGCTAATTTTGCTGTTTTTTATAGAGATGGGGGTCTTGCTCTTGCTAAGGCTGGTCTCCAAGTCCTGGCCTCAAGCAATCCTCCTGCCTCGCCCTTCCAAAGTGGTAGGATTACAGGCGTGAGTGCCTGGCCTATTTTTTTTTAATTTCTCTTGTTATTTAGAAAGGTTTCTATTTTAATTCCACATTGGATAATTCCTATATCAAAACTGTTGTTCAAGTCAGTTACAGATCAAACTCCTTGTTCTACTCTTTCCTCCCTGCTCACTACTGCACCACCAGTTCTAGGGGAAAAAACCTGTTTGGGGGGTTTAATTCTTTTTTTTTTTTTTTTAAGCTGCTTACCTCTGAAGAGAAGGGATTTAATTCTTCCGGTTGCTGTTTCTGCTGATTGCTCAAGGAAGCTTTTTTCCTTTTAAGTTTTGTGGTTCTTTTTTTTTTTTTTTTTGAGACAGAGTCTCACTCTGTTGCCCGGGCTAGAGTGAGTGCCGTGGCATCAACTTAGCTCACAGCAACCTCAAACTCCTGGGCTCAAGCAATCCTTCTGCCTCAGCCTCCCGAGTAGCTGGAACTACAGGCATGTGCCACCATGCCCGGCTCATTTTTCTATATATATCTTTAGTTGGCCAATTAATTTCTTTCTTTCTATTTATAGTAGAGACGGGGTCTCACTCTTGCTCAGGCTGGTTTCGAACTCCTGACCTTGAGCGATCCGCGCGCCTCAGCCTCCCAGAGTGCTAGGATTACAGGCGTGAGCCACCGCACCCGGCCTTAGAGGTGCATTTTTAAGGGGCTGGAACAGCCCTATGTCAAGATGGTAGGCCTTGATTCCATGACAGTGGAACACCTTGTCTTTCAGAGTTCTTGGAGACTAAAGAGTATGTACCAAGACATATCCCAAGTTCGAGAAAATAGTATGAATTCTGTATATTTCACACATTTATCAATAAAAATATAACATCATTTCAAATTACAAACATATTTAAGGCAAAAAATGCATCTGCTCTCCCAGTTTATTTTATTTTATTTTCAGCATATTATGGGGTAAAATAATTGTTTCTTTACTATAAAAATAATACACAGTATAGAAAAGTCAAAAATAGATGAAAACATTATTTTAAAAATTAGAAAACACAAAAAGATTTAAAAAAAACAAAAATCACCTATAATCCCACTGCTGAAGACACACTCACTATTTCCTATCATTCTGGATGGGTTATGTAATGTTATAGTAAACAGCTCCTACTTTTTTTATCATTTAAAACGATAAAGATTGATTCCTCGCACATACTAAATGTTTTGTTTGATTTTCGTCCTTCCCGATTGATTTCTTGCTCCCACTACTGTCTTTCTCACATTAATGTTGCTGCTCTCAGCCAGGAGTGCAGCCTCCTCCACCTGGAACAGTGCTGCTTGCCACAACCAGGGGAGACCACGCGGAAAACCACATGCCTCGGCTGTCACATTTTACAGGCCAAACACATGCCTGACTTACAAGGCCTCAGGAAGTACAATGCCACCATGTGCCCAGTAAGAGGACCAAAAATGTTGGTGAATAGGACTAAAGATTACCCAACTGTGCTAACCTATCACTTCTCTTCCCTTCTATCCTTTGTAAATGGTACCATTTAAAAAAAATTAGACTTAATAACTATTCATTGATATGAGTCAATATGTCTGACTTAATGTATTGAATAATGCAAATATAGAGTTTACAGAATAGCACGGAGAACCAAAAACAACAGTTATTTAATGATATGTTTAGTGTCTTTAACTCTTCCCTAAACGATTATTTCATGCCTTAAACCTCTTCAATTCAGACATGTTTATGAGTGTCCACTACATGACAAACACTGTATTTTCCAATAACTGCCACTGACCAGGGTGCTATGTGATTTTTACCCTTTTCCTGCCTTCTCTAACCTGAGCTCTAACCATGCCCTATGTGGCTGAGGTCAGCAGCTTTCATTTTGTGGTGATCTCAATGTAAAGTTGTGACCTCTCAAATAATAAAGACCTTAAACTTAGATAAGCAGACTTTTTTGCATTTTCAATAACTTACTATTTGATTCACACTGCCATTTAATTCACAGTTTCATACTCCACAGCACAGAAAGCGTTGTGGTATAGCTTACTCTCAGTTGTATGAGAGTAAAGTGAAGTTGGGTGTAGCCCAACTTTCCTCAATTTTTAGACTTCTTATTTAAGGTTGCTTCATTCTTGTCTTCTGATGTTGTACATTTTTAAATTCAAAGCACATCACTCTCTCCATAGAGCCTATGAGATTAGAGCTGGAGACCATGGTTCAGCAATAAGGTGTTCCCTTAAGGGGCCTCACAAACACTCTTTTACTCTAATGATGAAGTTCTGCATGTACAGTGGCAACTGAAGGTCCCTGTAATGTATTTCAAGGTCTTGTAATAAAATATTATTATGAAATTTCTGTCTCCACAAAGATGGAGTAGACACACCTCTCCCTATTTCTTTGGCTACGCACAGCTAAGCCTTGAATATTGTATATAAAATAAACAGAATAAGACTTTGAAGGTGGAGAGAATGCAGAAAAGCTAGGGACTTTGGGACCCAGGACCAAGAAAGGACATGGTAGACAGTTCCCTGGGTTTCCTTTTTTTGCTCCATATATACCAGACTTGGGGCAGAGGAAGGTGGCATCCTGGAAACACCAACTGGTGTAGCCAAAATTTTTTTAAAAACCTCCAAAAAGACTACTGTTTAATCAAATGACTTGTTAAGGGTCAACTTAGTAAGAAATATTTAAGACAATTATGTTGTAAATTGATGGGGGTTGGAGGGTCGGTGGAAGGTATGCAAAGGTGCATACCTTCCTGAACTGGTGAAATGTCAACATGAAAACAATGGATAAGTTATGAATGTATAATGTAATACCTAGAGTGACCACTAAAATACTATACAAGCAGATATACTTAATAACACTATAGATAAAAACAAAATAGAATACTAAAAAAGAGTATCAATATAAATACCCAGAGGAAGGCAGGAAAGAGAAACCAGAGAAATGCAAAACAGAGAAAACAGATAGAAAAGAAAGAAATAAAATGCCATACTTAAGCTTTAACATATCAATAATTAATTTAAATGTAAATGGTCTAAATACACCAACTAAAAGATAGAGATTGGCAGAGTAAATTAGAAAACATGATCCAATATATATGTTGTCTACAAGAAATTCATTTCAAATGTAACTATATGGGCTGCACCATATATGAAGCAAAAGCTAATAGAACAGAAAGGAGAAATAGACAAAGCCACAATTATTGTTGGAGACTTCAATATCACTTTCTCAACAATTGGTAGACTTTATACAGAAAATCAGCCAGGATATAGAATAATTCAACAACACGATTAATCAGCAGAGTTCAATTTCTATTTATAAAATACTCTGCCCAACAGCAGAATACACTTTTTTTTCAAGTGCCCGTAGAACATACACCAGGACATATCATACCTAAGCCATAAAACAAACCCCAACAAATTTTTTAAAAAGTGAAATGATGCATTATTTTCTTTATCCATAATGGAATCAAAATAAAAATCAAAAACAGGAAAATCTCTAAATACTTGGAAACTAAACAACATAGTTTTAAATAACCCACAGATGGGTCAAAAGAGAACTCTTGAGAGACCTAAAAATAAATATATGGAACTGTATGGAAATGAAAATAAGATGCTATGATTTGAATGCTTACCTCCTTTGAAACTCACATTAAAACTTAATCCCCAACATAGCAGCATTAAGAGGTGGGGCCTTTAAGAGGTTATTGGGTCATAAGGACTCTGCCTTCATGAATAGATTTATCCATTCATGGAGTAATGGCTTAATGGGTTAATAGATTGATAAGTTATCATGGGAATGGGACTGGTGGCTTTATAAGAAGAAGAGAAACCTGAACTAGCACACCTAGCCCCCTTGATATGTGATGCTTGCACCTCAGGACTCTGCAGAGTCCCCACCAGCAAGAAGCCTCTGACCAGATGTGGCCTCTTGACCTTGGACTTCACAGCCTCCATAACTATAAGAAATAAGTTCCTTTTCTTTATAAATTCTTCATTTTCAAGTATTCTGTTATAAGCAACAGAAAATGGAGTAAGACATAGAGCATATCAAAATTTGAAGGGCACGAATAAAGTAGTGCTGATAGGTAAATTTGTAGCACTGTATACATACATACATATGTATATAAATATATTCCCCCAGAGTATAGTCTTGAATCAATAGTCTAGCCCCCACCTCAAGAACTTAGAAAGAGAAGAGCAAAACAAAGTGGAGGGAAGCAAAAGAAAGGAAATAATAAAGATAAAAGCAGAAATCAATTAAATTGAAAATAGAAAAATAATAAAGAAAATCAATGAAAAGAGAGCTGATTCTTTGAAAAGATCAGTAAAATTAACAAACCTTTGCAAGTCTGACAAAGAAACAAAAAGAGATGTCACAAATTACCAATATCAGGAATGAAACAATGGATACTACTACAGACCCTGCAGACATCAAAAGGAATACTACGTGGAATACTACAAACTATCGTGGAATACTACAAACAACTCTACATACATATATTTGACAACTTAGGGGAAACAGATCAATTCCTCCTAAAACACAAACTATCACAATTCATCCAATATGAAATTGACACTTTTAATAGCCATATTACTATTAAGGAAATAAAATTTGTGATTTATAAACCTACCAAAAATAAACCCTCAGGCTCAGATGATTTCACTAAAAGATTCCACTAAACTTTTGAAGAAGAATTAACACCAAATCTACACAATCTCTTCTGGAAAATAGAAGTGAACATATCCCAATTCCTTTATGAAGCTATTATTACCCTTATTCTAAAAAAAGAAACAAAAGCAGTACCAAAAAACAAAATTACATATCAATATCATTCATGAATACATAGGCAAAAACGCCTAATAAAATATTAGCAAATAGAATTCAACAATATATAAAAAGAATTATACACTATGATGAGGAGGGCTTTATTCTAGAGATGAAAGACTTGTTCTATATTTTAAAAATCAATCAATGTAATTGTATTAATCACATTTTCCAGTTTCTATATTTGATGCTTTAACATCTGGTGTCTTCTTGGTGCGGGAGGGGCTGTCCCACCTGGGGCAAGTTGTTTCTTAGAGATTACAAAGGGCTGGCCTGGGAGCACTCCTTTCATATGCAAACCGACCAGTCTATCACCTCTACCCCAACAACCTCCTTTGGGCATTTACACTCTGGGCCAAAGATTCCCCTGTCCTAATCACCCCAGGGCCAGGTACCTTATCCCTAGTTTACTGAAATTATTCAAACTAGCCCATCCTAAACCTGCTTAGCCTCCTTTCTCTGCTTTGCCCCTTTCTTTCTGTGAAAACCACAGTAAAGTCTCTTGTCCAAGTTTTTGCCTCACTCTCTCTGCCTCCTGACTAATCTCAGGAGTTCTTCAAGCGGCCGTCTGAGGCATGGCATGCTTCCTGCTCTTAGGGATCTGTGAGTATAACAAACTTCTTTCACGGCAGTTATTTCCATGTCTGCATGTCTTACCATACTTGATTAAAACAAATCCCTGGTTCCTTAACAACGGTCATTTATCATATTAACAGTATCCATAATATTAAGAACAGTAATTCATCGTATTAACAGGCCAAATAAGAAAAATCACATGATCATATCAACTGATGGAGAAAAAAGCATTTGACAAAATTCAATACCCATTATGATTTTTAAAAAAATCTCAGAAAAATAGAAATTGAGATAAACATCCTAAACTTGATTTAAAAAATATCTGCCAAAAATCTACATCTAACATTATACTTTATGGTAAAAAACTGAATATTTTCCCCTAAGATCAGGAGCAAGGCGAGTGTATCTGATCTCATCACTCTTATTTAACACAATGCTGGAAGCTCCAGCCATAGCCATACTATCAGAAAAGGAACTAAAAGGCCTACAGATTGAAAGGGAAGAAAGAAAGCTGTCTCTATTTGCAGATAATGTGATTGTCTATATAGAAAATCCCAAGGAAGCTACAAAATCCTTCCTAAAAGTAATCGATGAGCCTATCAATGTTGCAGGATACAAGATAAATATACATAAATCAACTGTACTTCTTTATACTAACAATAAACATGAAGAAACCAAAATTGAAACTACATTATCATTTTCAGTTGCTCAAAATGTTAAACACTTAAGTGTAAATCTAACAAAACACATTCAGAATTTATATGCTGAAAATTACACAAGCTGATGAAAGAAATAAAAAAAATCTAAATAAATGGAGAGACATAGTAAGTTTGTGGATTGTAAGATACGTAATATATATGTCATTCCCTCAAATGGATAGACAGGTTTAATGCAATATCTGACAAAATCTAAGGAATATGTTTTTGCAGATATTGACAGAATTATTCTAAAATTTACATGGAATGGCATAGGCCCTAGAATAGCTAAAACAATTTTGAAAAAGCATAAAGTGGAAGTAGTAATTCTTCTAAATTTCAAGGCTTATTATATAGCTATAATAATCAAGATTGTGTAGTATTGGTGGAGGGAAAGATGCATACATGAAGCAAACAGAAAAGAGAACCCAGAAATAGAGCATCTTCGAGATCTAGAACTAAGCAAAGAATTCTTAGATCTGATCCCAAAAGCATGATCTATACAATGAACAAAAAAATAATAAATTGATACTATAAAAATTAAAAACTTTTGCTCTGTGAAAGTTCATGTGAATTGAATGAAAAAAGAAACTATAGACTGAGAGAAAATATTTGCAAACTACATACCCAACAAAGGACTAGTATCTGGAATATATAATGAGATCTCAAACACGGCAGTATGAAAACAAGCGATCCGATCAGAATATGGGCAAAAGATATGAAGGGACATCTTACTGAAGAAAATATACAGATGTCAAATAAGCACATGAGAAGATGTTGTCCCACACCATTAACTCATGAGCAAAATGCAAATTAAAACCACAACGACATATCACACTACACACCTATCAGAATGGCTTAAAAAAATAGTGAGAACCCCAAATGCTGGTGAAGATGTGGAGAAACCAAATTACTCATATATTGATGGTGGGAATGTAATATGGTATAGCCACTCTGGAAGACAATTTGGCAGTTTTCTAAAAAACTAAACATCCAAGTACCATATGATCTAGCATCTATATTCTTGAGCATTTATCTTAGAGAAATAAAAACTTAATATTCCCACAAAAATTGGTGCACAAATGTTCACAGCAACTCTATTCATAATTGCTAATCCATGTCCTTCCTTCAACAAGTGAATGGTTAAATAAACCGGTGCATTGATATCATAGAATACTAGTCAGAAATAAAAAGGAACAAACTATTGATATATGTAGAATTTGGGGATGAAAGGAGAATTTTGCTGAGTGAAAAACAGAAATTCCAAAAAGTTACTCACTGTATAATTCCATTTATGTGACATTCTTAAAATGACAAAATTATAGAAACAGAACAGATTAGTGGCTGCCAGGGGTTAAGGAGTAGGTAGGGCTGAGGAAGTGCATGGCCATGAGCCATCCTTGTGGTGATGGAATGTCCTGTATCTCAAAATACAAAAGAAGGATGGTCTTTTCTGTCTTATATGGAATGTTAAAAAACAAAGAAAAAATGCCATGGCAAATTGCAAAGTACAGGATACATTTGGGGACATTCTATCTAAGGGACTCTATTTTCTTCGGGAGTCTTGGACAGTGTTAAGTGATTCTTGCAATCCATTAGAAATGCACTTCATTTTTTAATGAGCACTTTGTTTACACTTCATTTTCACACTGGCACTAGGCAAGCAGAATCCTGTTTTGTGTTTGATCAGAATTTAGGAGCAACACAATCCAGGCAAGAGTATTTCCTCTCTCTTTTCTTGACAATCAGATACAGATGTTACTGGTGGCAGTTGGCTCAGTTTCCTGCTAGATAATGAAGCACTTACTAGTTCTATTTTCTAAGATTTGTGGTGCCTGCAGGCTAACATACTTCATAACAGGGTTCAAAATATACCTGAACACAAAATCACATTGCCTTTGGGAAGTTTAGGGAGCTTCTTTCACATTGGCTGCCCTGTCTAACTCTCATCTGTCCTCACCTCTTCCTCCTTCTCTTATGTGAAAACTAGAACAGGACCACTCAGCTTTGCAAATACAATCAACTCTCCCCATCTACTAAGATTCCTCTGAAAAACAAACATGAATAAGTAAAGGAAGTGGTTGACATAGGAGCTGTCTTTTAAACCTTCTGCCTCTTTCGCCTTAGTCTACGGGAAGACCATCCCTCAGGGTTTGGCAGATGCACCCATTCATTCATGTAACTGCTTGCATGCAGGTCTGCAGGCAGTGTAAGCACACAGCAAGAAGTTAGGTTTCATCTAGTCAGTTCATTTTTGTCCTACCAATGACACTGATTTCTCACATCAAAGCAGGCAGATAAAAACATTTTCAGCAGCATAAATGGGCTTCATTGATGCAAAAGAGCCTACTAAAAATGCTCTATTTTATGGTGATGGGTTTCTCTCATACCACATGGCAGTCATTAGTGTGGAAGTCACATATCCACCCACCTATTTGCAAGAAAATGGAGAGCTCAGCAATAGCAGTTACATAGCAAATGCTTTTTTGTTACATCGGTAGCAAGCATTAGAGAGAAGAGAATGTGCTCATTAGGAAGGAAGCTGGGCAACTACTCTATATCATAACAGGCAACGGATTTTCTTAGAATAAAAGCTCCTAGAAGGCACTGTGACTTCTGAGAAGCTGTACCAACCCAGTGTTCTCCTGAAGTTAGAAAGGCCTTGGGTTTATTCTGCAGATCGGGTTCAGATCGGGGCACGCTAGAAGATAAAAGTTTTCTCTACAGACCCTAAAACAGTTCTGACTCTTTGGCAATTCTCCTAACCATATTGAACAAAACAGGCCCAGACCAGCACATCAAGCACTAAACATTTCCTATCTGCAACCTAAACAGTGTCCCTTGACCATGTCTTTTATATTCAACTCTGTTCAACACTTCAAGGAGCAGTTATTGAGATCCTCTTATGAGTAAAATACAGGTATATATGAGACACACCCTTGTCTTCAATCAGTTCATTGTCCAGTGGAAAGGACAGGGGAATGACAATGCTTTGTCTGGGGGAAAAACACAGGATTCAGGTTTAGATTCTGTGATTTATGGTAGTTCTTTAGGGCACAGCTAATAGATGGCTTAGATAACTGGAAGTGAATATCACGGAAAGGCTGCATGTCCTGCAGAGGGCTAATAAAGTAGTTGTATATAAAATAGTTAACAAAAGATTTGGTGATGAAGAAATAAATGTGACTGTGCTTGACAAACTTCAAGGATTGATCTGCCACCAGGAGTCCCCATATTTTACCCAGTCCCACATTTTTCTAAGATTAAACTTACAGATGATCTCCATTTAAAAAAAATAAAGAAGGGAGGGAGGAAAAGAAATAGATGAAAAATCATCTTGTCATGCATACCTGTCAAATTTCTGCCAAGGCAACAGATAATGTGACTACACATTTAAAGAATATCTTGATTACACTGTTATCTGCCTTACTCCAGGTAGGAAACCCTTTAGTATCAAGAAAACCAAGATAATCTCAATAGCTTCTTTTACTTCCCACTTAATAGAGCTCCAAATAGGAGTACTGCATCCTTTCCTGGCTCTGGCAATCCCATGGCTGGCCAGGGAAGATAACCAAGGAGGTGATCGCTACTAGGATTGAGATGACAGAGGGGTGGAATACAAATTTTTCCAGCCTGGTCACTTTGAGTTAGCAGAGATGAGCTCAAGCAAGGAAAACTTAATTTGCTGTAAAAATCACTTCCAGCTTCTCTAACCACAGTGACCTTAAAGGGGTTTATATTTGACTATTAAAAGGCAAATATGTTATGGTTAGTACACAATACTTCATCTTCATTCAAGTTTCCCTCTGGGACCCTAAGTGGTTAATAGATGATTGTTGCTCATTATTTAAAAGCCAATTCATGGAGAAGCCCAGATCGTTTGAATCACTGATTTGCGGACGAAATCGATGCCAGAAGCGACAGTATGCTTCATATGACGCAACCTGCCAGTTAGTGCTTAAACTTGCAAAATCATGGTATCTCCTGGAGAAGGAAGCATGACAGAAGGAACATCAAAGTCATTCAAAGCAAACCTTTTTGGCAAATGTTAAACTTTAAACCACATAAATATTTTTGGTCTGCAAACAAGTTTGCAATAAGTATGTGTAATAATACTTTAAAGTTTTAATAGGTATAATTGAAGAGAAAAGATTAAAATCAATAAAGATAATTTAATAGCTAAGAATTTTTGGGCACTTAGTATGCATCAGGAACTGTGCTAAGTACTTTTATATGTGTCATTTCATGTAACATTCATGACAATGTAATGTAGGTATCATTATTATATTATCTATACTATCCCAGTTTTACAGATGAGAAAACATTGCCTTACTTAGAATGGTTAAAAATTTGTCCAAGTACACACATCAATTAAGAGGGTAAGTAGAATTTGAATCCAGACCTGTCAGATCTTACAGTCAAATCTCTTATCTCCTCTACTAGATTACTCTACTATTGGCTCATTTAAACTCTATGAATTGGTAAAATTTGGACTGTTGACCATCTTCCTGGGGACTTTTAAGGATACATATGCCTACTAATTCAGATAAAACAATGAACATTTCGTAAACGTACATATAAAATCCAAATTAAAATTCCTATTCTTGTTTTAACTGCATGTGCTTGACATGACTTTGACAAGAGAACCATGGTTTGAAAGTGCTGTCATTTAAAGAGCATTAAAGTTTTTATTACATCAGAACAGAATGAGCAAGCATTCTTAATAAGAACTCTGGAAGTATTAAAGATGAATGTGCATGTCTCCATATTGGTCCTGCCTAACTGGGAAACAATGTACTTATTGTGATATAGATATATTCATTTTAACATGGCCTTATTCTTTTTTTTATTTCAGCATATTATGGGGGTACAAATGTTTAGATTATGTGTGTTGCCTTCCCCCCCCTTTCTCCCTGGAGTCAAAACTTCAAGCGTGTTCATCCCCCAGATGGTGCACGTCACACTCAATATATACGCATATACCCATCCCCTCCTCCCCCCTCCCATCTGCCCGACCCCCGATAAATGTTATTCCTATGTGTCCACTTAGGTGTTGATCAGTTAATACCAATTTGCTGGTGAATGGTGCTTATTTTTCCATTCTTGGGATACTTCACTTAGTAGAATGGGTTCCAGCTTAGAAGTTTAGGCTACTGAT
>CAUYRT010002515.1:0-15509 GCA_963574885.1 Lepilemur ruficaudatus
GGGAGGCTGAGGGAGGAGGATGGCTTGAGCCCAGGAATTCGAGGTTGTAGTGAGCTATGATGAGACCACTGCATATCAGCTTGGGTGACAGCAAGACTCTGTCTCAAAACAAACAAACAAAAAACACAAAACACACAAAAACCCTCTACATTATTTGCTCAATTCCCTGAGAGGGGGAGCTGGCAGGAGAAGGATGAAGAATGAATCTGAGAGCAAAAGGCAAACAAATGCACGCCAGGCCCAGTGCTGTGCAAGCTGTCAGCCGCAGATCTTATCCGTTTTGCAGAAGGCACCCCCAGTAATGGGGACAAGAAAATTTGGGAACCCAGGAATGGTTATTTAAGCCCAGGCAGTGGTGGTGCCATCTTTTATTGGAAAAGTAGTTGGAAAAGGATCATTGTTCTAAGGCAACGTTGGAAGAGTTGACAGAAGACCTGGGTGGGGGCAGGGGAAACTTGCTTTGAAACGAAAGCCAGGGAATGGGGACAAGGCCACAGAAAGCTGATTAGGCGAGTCAGGACAGTAGCACTAGAGTTAGACGAGGAACGGAAGAAAAATCCTTTGACTAGGCAAGATTAGACGAATTACTCCAAACTGGCAATGAACAGGTACTCATAAGTCTAACTTGTGTTTTCAGATGCCAAAACAGGCCCAGCATTCGGACACTGTGTGGCCACGTGTCTATCACAGGGGCAAGTAGAGTAGTGAGATGGGAACCCAAAGAATAGAGAAGCCGCCTTTCTCTGCAACTCTTAATCCGGTCAGACAGACAAGTGTTTGTTTACTGAATATACATATGAAAAAACCATAAAGAAGCCCAGACACACAATTTAACAAATGCGTGCATGAGGGATCTGTATCTACCAGAGAGAGGAAAGAGGATTCGAGTGCCTCAGATTTGCTTAAATCCACTTCGTTTTCCTTTTGGCTCCATCCCTCCATCCGCTCCCCTCTCTAGCAGCTGCCTTCTTAGCTCTGTCCACTGGCCTTGTCACTTGCTAGGGCCAGTTGCATGGCTTCCTGCACCTTATCTTCTCTGCCGTAAGTTAAGGGAGATGCGCGCTAATAATTTCCCAGCTGTGATGCTCTGAGACCCGAACTCACGTTCCCCACTGACCCTTTGCCAGTCTCTCTGGCACCATCCCTGGCGTCCAGCTCTGGATAAGTCACAGGAATCATTCACTCACTGACCTCTTGTCCTGCTCCCAGGACAAGCCACGAAAACTTTTCTACCTGCGTGTGGACGTGAGTGGGAGTTCTTGGGAAGGCACAGAACCACTGGGGCCTGCTACATAATGGCGTGCGCTTTTCCTTCCTGTTCTTAGTTGTCATTGTTGTTTGAGTCCCATTAATTCGTTTAACAAGTATTTATTGAAGTATCCACATGTGCTGGGTTCCAAGCTAATTAGTAGGAATTTGACAGTTTCTAAGAAGCTATCATTGTTTTGGAGAAGCCCACTGGTTAATAGGGCAGATGGGTGTGGAGACAAGTGTCCCTGAAGAGTGTGGTAAGTGACTGGGGGTGACTGTAAACATGGGAGTCCAGACATGGAGATGAACCAGGAGGCACTCAGGGGGTCTATAAGGAAGGAGTGGCATTGGAACAGAGTTCTGAAAGATGAGCGAGAAAGTGCAGGTAGGAAAGGCAAGAGGCGTGTATGCTCCGGTGTGTGAAATAGTGCAGCACATGGGGGCCTGAGCGTTGCTGGACAGGGCTGGGTTCAAGGGACAGCCAGAGACTGCAGCAGAGTAGGCTGGAGAGAGGAGAGGGTTGGCGTGTGTGAAGGACTTTGGGTACGTGAATTAGGAGTTCAGATTGCAGCAACAGGACACCACCAACGACTTTAACGTACACGTGAATCTTGGCAGCAGTGTTGGAAGTGACTGATGCAGGAACAGGCTGGGGACCGGGGCCTTCGGAGGTCTTTGAAGTGCCCCAGGCAGGAGACAGCAAGAGGCAATGAGTATGGGGCAGAAGAGTCCAAAGGCAGATACTAGGAGCTCCCTTCGACAGAACCTGCTAACTGGGGTGGGCTAAAAGAGAGGCAGGATCCAGAATGACTTTGGGATTTCTCGTGTGGACAGCCGAGTGAGAGGAAAAAGGAAATGTAGAAGTGGATGTTACCAGACTGGCATTCTAGAGCACCCTTTGAGAGGACCCTGGACTCTTGTTTCTGCAGAGCATTTCCATGCACTACCCCCTTCCCAGGAGCCCCTCCCTGCTGGCCTGGTTTGATATCTTGGCTGTGGCCTCACGCCTGGTTTCTGCATCTCTGCCAAGGCCTTTCAAAGAGAAATTTTGTTCAAACTTCCTCGTGGACATTGACACTGGAAGTCCTTGATTTCAAGGCCTCCAGCTCCTGCTCGGCCCCATCCTTCTCTTCCTTATGTTGCACTTTGGCTTCCAGAATCCTAGCCCACGGGGCCCTGCTTGTCCAGATTAATAGACAGGGGAGAAGAGAAGAGAATTCTTTTTGACACGTTAGGCTCAAAGTGTCTGTGGGACGTCTGTGTAGAGATTTCCAGTGGGCAGGTGGGAAAGAGTTCAGAGGAGGAGGGGAACTATTTTTAGAAGTCAACAACATAGCATAATGATGAAAATCACTCAGAAAGATGTAAGCAGGAGAGACAAAAAGAGAAGAAAGACTGGAGGTTGCTGGTATGAGGTGGCTCTGGTGAGAAAAGCCAGGGAGGGAGAATGAGGAGAGGCAGTCACAGACGCCACTGTGGACCAAGGGAGGATGATGTGCCAGAGTCAGCCGAGGGATATTTGAAGAAGGAGGAATGAGCATCAGTATAAAATTGTTGCGCAGAAGTCATTTTGCTTAAATATTAAACATTTACCAGCCTTCCACTATGTGGCAGACACTATGCCAAGAACAGGGCTGACCAGAAGGAAATGAAGTTCAGTCCCTGCACGTGGGGACCCTCCGGTCTAGTAGAAGAGGTAGGTATAGATAGAAAAGTGGACTCAAGTGTAGGATACACAGGAAACTCAACCCCAAATCTATAGAGCTGGTGAAACAGTGAAACAGACTGTATGGCTTCAGAGAGGAGCTGACTTTCCAGGCCAGACAGGAGCTGTGTGTAGATGTCCTCCAGGTGGACATGCAGAGTTCCACGCAGAGGACGCATAGCTCCCGCAGCGCTGGCAGTGCAAGTGTGGCTGCGGGGAAGGAGGAAATAAGGGGCAGAGAGAAACGTGACTTTGAAGAATGTTCAGGCTCCAGACGACCGAGGGCTTTACAATTTGGAGCAACAGGGTTTTGATCAATGCATGAGTTTCCTGTGCCAAATCACAAATGGGATGACTTAAAATGAGAGAAATCTATTCTCTGACAACTCTGGAGGCCAGACGTCTGAGGTATCAGCAGAGCTGCACACCCTCTGGACCCTCTAGGGAAGAATCTGTTTCTTGCCTCTCCCAGCTTCCAGTGGCTGCTGGCATACCTTGGCTTGTGGCTGCATCACTCCAGTCTCTGCCTCTGTGGCCACATCACCTACTCCTCTTCCATCATTGTGATCTCCCTCTGCCTCCCTCTTTTAAGGATATTTGTGATGGTATGTAGGACCCATCTGGATGATCCAAGATAATCTCCTCATTTCAAAATTTTCACTTAATCACATCTACAAAGTCCCTTTTTCCATATAAGGTAAGATTGATAGGTTTCAGAGCTTAGGACTTGGAGATCTGTGAGGACTATTATTCAGCCTATAATAGTCAGGAATATAAACTGGCTAGGTTGGCATTTAGGTATACCTGCCTGGAAGTAGAGGGCAGAATGGATTGGAGAGCTATGCTAGAGTCAGACATTGTCACTTTTGAGATTCCTGAAGACGTACAGGTAAGAGGTGACTGAGACCTAAAGTATGGAGCACTGGAGGTGGGGAGGGAGTAAGATCTGAGTGGAAAATGTCAGATGGGTCAGGTGGTTCTTGATGTCTCAGTGGGGTTCTGGGGACAGAAGCCCAACCACACAAGTTGAAAGTGATGGGAGATTTCACTTCTTTTTAATCATCTACTTGAATCTGGGCTAGTTGTCAAAGGCAATGATGAGCCTGCATGTGTTCGGTAGCGTGGGATGGAGCTCTGAAAACAGTGCCAGAAAGGAAAAGGAGGTGGAGAAACAGATTCTCAAACTCCTGAGCATCTTTGAAGAAATCATTCTAAGTTGAGGCATTTTTGCTCTATCAGTGCAACTGGAAACCATTGAGTGGGTGAGCAAAAGATATTAATTGACTAAGAATTCTTTGAAATGTTGAACCTTAAAAATGCCATCTGAGAAATTTGCTTGTATATAGGCCCAGAAATACGTGATCTGAATCCCAAACAAAGTTATTTTCCGGGTGGGAGTGGGGAGCAGCTTTCTGCAAACACTGCTTTTTCTGTGTTCAGGTGACCAGGACTCACCAAACCCTCCAGCCAGTGCCGCAGGCCAGCACTGAACTGCAGGGACTTCTACCCCTCAAGAGACTCTAAGAGTCTAGTAATCCCTGGGCAGTAGAGAAGTCTGAATACTGGACTTCCCGCTTCAAGGGGCCAAGCAGTAACCTTGGGGCCTGATGAAGCTGTGTCATTTGCCTTTAAAGTCATGCAGAATTGCATCTCCATGACCCACAGGCACAGGATAGCTGAGTTTCTGGAGGTTCGTGGCTTCTGCATATCAGAGGGGGTCACACGAATAACCATCTGGTCCTGTCTGGTACCGGACTTCTGCCCCAAGTCCCAGCTGATGCTGTCTCCTGGGGCTGCTGTCCTCCCAAACAGGCCAGCTCCTCTGAGGCACTGTCTGCCTCAGGCCCTTCGGGTGCCAGGGCAGGCTCTGTCTGGTGTGGGAGCCCTCACTCCATGTCCCTTGGCAGCACACCCACCTCTGCTAGACTTGGTGGCTTCTCTCCCTGCCTGCAGCCCTTCTCCCTGTGGGGCTAAGACCGAAGCTCTGGGTACAGGGCCAGAGGACCACTGTCTGAACAGATGCCAGGCTTCCTCCCCCTCCCAGCTCCTCACCTGTTGCTAGGGGGTACAAATCCCTCTTCCCACCATCCCTTACACCCTATTTCACCAGAAAAAAGCCTTCACTCAAACTGGTTTCTGTGAGACCTCCCTTAGCTTGGGTTGATTCCAAGGCCAACGCTGTGCATTATGCGTTCTAAAAATTTTCATATGCGCTCTGCCTGTTTGTCAAGCTGTGTGCTAACTTCTGGGTACGTGCTGGTTAGCAAAACAGACTCGAAGCATAAGAAACATGCCTTGGATGTCCCAGGGCATATGTACTTGCACTGATGAGCTTATTTATAGCTGTGTGCACTGCGATGCTAGCTATAGGAGACGTTCTTTGAATGTGGGCTTCTATTTGTATACAAGCTATTATCCATTAAGAAAACATAGGTCTAGAAAGGACTAATTCTTATTTTGCTCTGCAGCTCTTAGGAACTAAAGTGGTGGATTTGGACCTCTGCTTTACATAATTCCTTCTGTTTTTTTTTTGAAGGTAGAGAAGGACACCAACCCTGCCAACCAATCACGAAGGGAGTTTTGCTCTCATATCATTGTAAAGATGTGATTTTTATTATAAACATATGAAAACTATAAGGTAATTTTAAGGTTTCTTTTTGCCATAAATACAAATCCATCATAAACCTGTATCATGGGCAGTTAGAGCTGGGCCTGGCCGCCGAGACTGTATGTCTCACATGCTGATCTGACAGGTGAGCTGTACCTGTGAGTCTATTGTGGACAGACATGCATGTATGTGCATGCCAGCACACATGGACTGTCAGTGTATATAGACATACATACCTGCACATGTAGATAAATTCATCACTGCCCTGGTAGTGTTCCAGGGTGGAGGCTCATTTTGTAAAACTACAACCTTTGTAGGCACAGCTCCAAAAAGAGGGAAATCCACAAGTTACAAGTGCTGTGTATGAGCGTGGGCTACAGAGGAACATGTGAAAGAGACCAGAGAAGGCCTGGAGAGTGGATAGATGCCAGGTAAAGTTAACCCTGTGACCAAAAGGAGCAAGAGAGAAAATCAAAGGGGACTGTGCAGCCACCTCTGTAAGCAGGGACTGACAGGACAGAGGGGGAGCTTGTAGGAGACACTGATAGGCTTTCTATTTGCCTGACAACTAGCATGAATTCAGATGAGACTTTCACCTCCACAGCAAGGAAAAGGAAGGTCAAAGTAGAACCGAAAGCAGATTATGGGCAGGAGGTGAGCGCAGGCCGGTGGAAGTGAGCCTGTCTGCTCCACAGGGCTCTGGCTCAATGCAGGCCGCTGTCACCAGGCAGGGCCAGCCTGCATTCCAGGGAAGTCCGGGGAGAAAGACAGCTTCCCAATTTGACGTTAGGCAGGGGTCTCAGCTTTCCCACCTGGGATGATTAAAGAATGACCAAAAGTTTTCTTTAAAAGAGAAATCAATAAGGGCCTTTTAGAGAAGGGTGTCTATCCTATCATGTTGCGCTGATTCCTGAGATCCTATTTTATTTTGTGGCTTTTTTGAAAAACAATAACATTTAGTCATAACAAAGGCAAAGACACCAATTCGTATAGTCAGTGTTGACTTTGTGGCCGATATCTAAGGAATCACAGGGCGATCCCAACTTTAAACTGTGTATGAGGCCCTCGGCTCCTGCCTGGGGCCCTCCTGGCCTGTCCCGTCCTCTCCTGTAGCACGGTATCCAAAGCACACACTGAGTACACTGCTTAAAAGGCAAGCTCCAGTTTCCAGGTCAGCAAATTTTTTCTGGAAAGGGCCAGATAGTAAATATCTTAGGCTTTGCAGGCCATGTGTTTTCTGTGTTAAGGTCTCAACTCTCCTGTTGCAGTGCCAAAGCAGCCGCAGATAATATGTAAATGAATGAACATGGTGGAGTTCCAATAAAACCTCACTTAAGCACACTGAAACGTCAATTTCACATCATTTTCACATATCCTGAAATATTATTCTTCTTTTGACTTTTTTTTTCAACCATTCAAAGTGTAAAATACATTTTTAGCTGATGGGCTGCACAGAAGCAGAAGGCAGGTGGGCTGGGTTTGGCCCGTGGCTTTGGTCCAGCACTTCTTTATTTTAGTGCAGCATGGAAATCCCAAGGTGAGGAAATTTACACGGATCAGGCAAGGTTGGTTCATCACAAAACCGCACCCTGTGTGACAGGCAGGTCTTACAAAGAATTCTCTTTGTAAGTCCTTTCTTATTGTTTCTTTTTCTCCCTCTCCCTCTCCCCTCCCTTACTTTTTTCCTTAATATCTCTGATTTATGCTCACTTTTCCTGGAATCCTTTCTCTTGGTCTATCTTCCAGGCACTCAGCCTGGGTTAATTTCCATAATATGCTGGCCTGGCTGACAGTTTCATTTTTATCGTCTTTCTCAGCAGTCTTCTGCACATCTCTGTCACCTCCTCTCTCTAACACATCATTCTTCTATTTGCTGTTGATAAACTCTGGGCTCATTATGAAATTCTATGTGCAAAGTTTCCATTTTGTTGAGAGCATCTCCCTACAGTTTACAGCCTTTTTTGAGTTTGGAGGATTAAAATGGGGAGCTCAAAGAGATGGAAGGTGTGGGGAATAATATTAGCTATTTAACTGAATAAAGTACAGTAGTTCCCCCTTATCTGTGGTTTCAGTTATTATCCACAGTCAATCTTGGTCCAAAAATAAGTGAGCACAGTACAATAAGATATTTTGAGAGAGAGAGAGGGAGACCGTATGCACATAAATTTTATTACAGTATGTTGTTATAATTGTTCTATTTTATTATTGTTGTTAATGTCTTACAGTGCCTGATTTATAAATTAAATTGTTTCATAGGTGTGTGTCTGTGTGTGTATACATATATATAGGGTTTTGTGCAGCTGAGGTTTCAGGCATCCACTGGGGGTCTTGGAATGTATCCGCTGAGGTTAAGGGGGACTGATGTATCTTAAATGGTCTTTCAATTTACAGGTAACATCACAGAATAGGGTGGGACTTGTCCAGCCACAAAGGTGCTCACGATACCAAAATAATGCCTAGGAGTCTTAGGAGAAGAGGAAAATTTCAGGATTTTATCATGTGTTCCTGACTAATCTTGTCCTCCCCCAGTGAACTCTGGTTCAGCAAATGACACCACCATCCACCCACTTGCTCCAGCCAGAGCCTGCTGGGAGTTACATGAATCCTCCTTATTCACACAGCAGTTACATTCTGTGACGCCACCGGGAATGCTGAGTTAGCGAATACTGAACCGTTGCTTAAGGGACTTCAGGGTTAAGTTCCTGTAAGCAACTAGTCACAACATTTTTATCAACTGATCCATACATAACCTTGTTGTGTATTTGTTTCTGTGTAAAGACACCCTATTCCATGTATATTGTTCATTCACTAACATTGAACTCACTGCACTATAACTTGAGCTGAAGGAAGCTTACCTCACACAGGTATTTTCTTCCTAAGGTATCACAGCCTCTTGCACTTTGGAACAATAGACAGCACTTCAGCTGTGCTCTTGGAGGCCACTCTATACTGCAAAATCACCAGCAGAAAGTACAAAAAAGTGTAAATAAATAGACCATAAAAAGCATACTTGATACAGTATGAGGCAGGGTGTCACCTTGTGCCACCTCATCTGGGAATGTAAGCATCAGGTGAATCAAATTTTTCACAGCTGTGTGTATTTCCATGAATGACCATGAAAGCACCATGAGTACGGACTTCAGGGTTACAAATAAATTTTAGTGAGCAGAAGAATTTGCAAATACAAAATCCACAAACAATTAAGATTGCTATATATTTGACCCTATTCCCAGTCACCAGCCCTCTTCATTTTACATCCTTTTTTTTTTTTTTTTTTTCAAGATGAGGTCTCACTCTGTCATCCAGGCTGGAGTGTAGTGATGTGATCACCGCTCACTGTAGCCTCCAACTGCTGGGCTCAAGCGATCCTCCTGCCTCAGCCTCCCGAGTAGCTGGGACTGCGGGCATGTGCCACCCTGCCCGGCTACATCCTTTAAATCTTTGAAATCTGTCCACTTCTTTTTATCTACACCTTCCCTGCCTCAGTCTATCCCAGAAAATTATCTCTTCTGGATCAACAGGTTGCAGCTGCTCTGGAACCAGTCAGCCAACATCAACTCCCGTACTTCTTTAGTCTGTTTTTCACTGCTGGGCAAAGGGGAGGTTGGAGAAGAGCTCTGTGGAAAGAGATGCAGCAGTTGTCAGGAAGCGAGAAATTTAGATTAAAGAAGATTTTAAGGAAGTAACCTTCTCTTCTCTTAACACGTGTGTGTTTTCTTGTCTGTGACAACCTGTTGAGACTGGTCAAAAGGAGAAGAAAGATGAGAATAGACCCAGTGTTACGTGGGTTGCATGTGCACCATCATTCCATTTAACTGTCCCCACAATCTTATATGTCGATACTGTTATTATCTCTCGTCTTAGCCAGCTCAGGCTGCTGTAACTAATGACCATGAACTGGTGGCTCAAACAGCAAACATCTACGGCCCACAGTTCTGGAGGCTGGAAGTCCAAGATCAAGGCCCCAATGTCTGGTGAAGGCCTGCTTCCTGGTTCATAGGCAGCTGTCTAGAGCCCCGTTTGAGATTGTGCCCAATCCAAAGAAAAGCATTCAAGCAGAACTCATCGTAAGGAGCTGTGCTGGATGGAGTGAGCCAATGTCCTCAGACACTAAGGGAGTCATAGATTCCTTGTCTCTCCTGTACAATAAAAGAAACCTTCAGATTTGATTCAACAAAGGACATCAGTTTCCTTATACCCAACTTGGGAATCATTCTCAAAATGTAACATTTTGTTTACTTAGAGGAATAAATATTATATCTGCTGATGAAACATGAACCTTATTTTTTGAGGGGAAAAGCGGCTATCACGCACTCTCACATCCACCTATCAGCCTCTGGGCCTCAGGCTGAGGTCGGAGCAGCTGCCCTTAAGGGACAAGAGTGAGCCACTTGACCAGTTTATCCCCCAGATAGGGTTTTGTGCCTCTGGCTTTGAAGTGTAATAAACACCTCCCATCAGACATGGAACCAGAAAACCAAGGGTCAGGCCTCGCCTCCTCGGAAGAATCAAAGTCAGTGGAGAAGCACAGCTCTGTCTCTTGCCAAGAGAATCCCGCCCAGAAACTGCTTTGAAGCCTTTTTCCCCTATCAGAGCTGGAGACTTTGGTACATGGGGTTATCATCACCGCAGTAGCCAAGACAGCTCCCTTCGTCCCTGGCCCTTATGTCCACACAGCAAAGAACACTTTGAACTGTGTTTTTTGCACGTCCGTGAGTGCCGGGATCCTCTGGGATCCCTGATTTTGGAGCTGGGCCACTCCCTGGTAAGGACGGAGGCCTTGCCTCCCTGCTCCCACCAAATTCAGCTTTCCGTTGCCAAGTTTGAGTAAACACAAGGCGATTAAAACTACATCTTGATTTATACTCTCTTGGGAGGCATTAAAGAGATGAAGTGATTACTTTCTGGAGCGGAGAAGCGATGTGTATTTTCATCCTGCACCTCCTTCCATCCTCTAGCTCTGCTTTCGTGTTCCCCACAAGCTGTGCCCCAACAGCCACGCCCTGGCTGTGCTGGGGACCCTCCATGACAGACGATGCCCTCCCCCTGGTGGTCTGGCTGAGGCTGCTGGAGCTGGCGTTACAAGGCGGTGATTGAACACACCACGCCTTACCCATCCATGGCCTGTCTTTTCTTTCACAGTTTGTCCTTAGATACAGAGATCTTCAGAACTTGGGTCCTTTCCAGAAGCAGAACAGCGTGTCTTGACACAGGAAAACTGCAAAGTCCTTAACGATCGAGAAAAAGGCTGCTTTCTTATGCTGCTTCCTTGGCCCGGTTCAATGCCTCTTCCCCGAAACGCCTACTCCTGTTTATGAGCCTAGTAAGACATCCGCCTCAGGGCCTCCTCTAATATTTAATACATACATTTTGGGTGGGTTTTTAAAAAAAAATTAGCATATCACAGTTGTACATATTTTGGAGGTTCATGTGATGTTTTGATACATGTATACAGTGTATAATGATCAAATCAGGGTAATTGGGATATCCATCACGTCACACATTTATCTTTTATTTGTGTTGGGAACATCATAATTCTTCTCTTTCAGCTTTTTGGAAACACACAATAAATTATTGTAAGGCCGGGCGTGGTGGCTCACGCCTGTAATCCTAGCACTCCGCGAGGCTGAGGCGGGTGGATCACTCAACGTCAGGAGTTCGAAACCAGACTGAGCAAGAGCGAGACCCCCATCTCTACTAAAAATAGAAAGAAATTAATTGGTGAACTAAACATATATATATATAAAAAAAATTAGCCGGGCATGGTGGCGCATGCCTGTAGTCCCAGCTACTCAGGAGGCTGAGGCAGAAGGATTGCTTGAGCCCAGGAGTTTGAGGTTGCTGTGAGCTAGGCTGACGCCACGGCATTCACTCTAGCCTGGACAACAGAGTGAGACTCTGTCTCAAAAAAAAAAAAATTATTTTAAACTGTAATTCCCCTCCTGTACTGTCGAATACCACTAGAACTTACTCCTTCTATCTAGCTATGTTTTGTAGCCCTTAACCAACTTCTCTTCTTGTCTCTCCCCTCCCTTTCCCGTGTCTGCAACCACCCTTCTACTCTCTGTCTCCATGGCATCCATTATTTTTTTAGCTCCCACCTGTGAGTGAGAACATGCAATATTAGTCTGTCTGTGCCTGGCTTATTTTACTTAAACGTAATGACCTCCTGTTCCACCCATATTGCTGCAAATGACAGGATTTCATTCCTTTTTTATGGCTGAATAGTATTCCATTGTGTGTGTGTGTGTGTGTGTGTGTGTGTGCGCGCGCGTGTGCGTGTATACACACACTATTTATAATATTGACATAAATGTACAGTAAGCTAATGTAAAGGTAGTTGCCCTCATTCTGGGTCTAAAAGCATGGCAGCCGAGGTTTGAGGGTGAGAAGTGGAGGGTCGAGAGGTGTTGAGGGCAGAGGGGCTTCTCTCACACCTGGGGCTACATATGCTGCCTTGTCTCCTTGCTCCTTGGCTCCTACACGGTCCTACCCAGCCAGCTGCAAGGCCATGGTGGCCTCTTCTCCTCCTCCTCTTCCGCCTTCCCGTTCTTCACCTCAATACCCACTGTGGATGCTCAAGTCTCACCGGGTCCCCCCGAAGCCCCACTGTCTTGACCTCAGATGAGCCAGGCCTACTGCAGAGGTGAGTTTTCCTGGTCTTGGGTGGGAGGGAGGAAGGCACCGAGCCAGCAGCTGGATGCTGGGCTTCCGTCTCGTCTTTGTCTTCCTTCGCCTGTCCCGGTGAGCCAAGAGCCTTCCTCGCAGACACTTGGGGTCTGCCACGGGAGATTTCCCCAGGACTCTGAACTTCCGTGCTGTAGCTTCTCTACTTGTCACAGGAGAAGAAGGCGCCCCTCTGAGTCTCTCTCACCGCAGGCTGGGGTCTGTGCAGAGGCTCCAAGGAGCTGACTGCCCCAAACCAACAGCACTGCTGGTGGAGACAGCGAGGCGTCGCTTCCTGCAAGGTGCAGAGTGAGCCGGTAAAATGCTAAATGACCAGGTCAGGCCTCAGGATCCCTTGAGTCTCCTTTATGCACTTTCCCGGAACACTCAGGCGTGGAGCGTTCCCGAAACAATCAAGAGACAATGTACACAGCCTGCTTTGTCTCTCTCTGTCTTCACTCGCTGTGCTTTTTCACGACGTCATCCACTCCCAGAACTCCGGGAGCCCTTCCTCTGTGAGCTTGCATCTGCTTGGCTGGCTGCCTCTCTCTCGCTCACTGCCTCCCTTTCCTTTTGATGACTGACTTTTAGTGTCATTTCAGTGTCTGTAACTAAACCAGCGAGGCCTCTAGGCCCGGCACTGTAATTCTAAATTTCACTGTTAATACACATAGGTTGTGTCTGCCAATGGGGCAAAGTGATCTTAAAGCCCAATTAAACCTTAGATTTTGCTTTCAAGCCAGTTTTAAGTCAGGCGTTTATCCACGGATGTCTGTGTGTACCAGGCACTGTGCGGGGCAGAGGAGGCACAGAAGTGGCTATGAAGTGGTGTTCCCCCTCCAAGCATTCTGGGGAGACAGATAGTAGCTAACGGATGTAACCATGGCAATCCAACGATGACCAATAACTGTCAGTGATGAGCAAATGACTTAAGGATGACAATCCATGTGATAAATGCCATAGCAATGTATAATAACACGCCAGGCCAGCAAAGAAGAGGGAGGAACATGGGACAGGACTGCACAGAGGAGGTGATGTTTGCACCCGGCCTTAGCGGATGAGGAATTTCAGCAGGGCAAGCAGGAGGAGAAGGACTTCCAGGAAGAAGAAAGAGCATCCCTTCATTCACTGCACAAATATCTATGGTAAAAGGGGAGCAAAAACAGATGGGAACTTGGTTCTATGTAGCATAGGAGTTTGCGGTGTTGGGGAGCCTGAATAAAAGCAAGAAAACTTGGCAGGTGTGTGCTTTTGAAAAAACTCCTTATAATGGAAAATTTCAAACATATACAAAAGTAGGGAGAAGTAAGATAAAGCCCCATGATACGCTTGGATCATGATTCTTGTGGCTTCTGTGCACTCGCCAGCTAAAACCAGCCTCAGCTGATTATTTTGAAGCAAATCTCTGGCATCATATAATTTCACCCTTAATATTTCACTAACAGGATGGCTCAAGTTGTGGAAATGGAAGTGAGTACAGTGAGCCCAGGAGATGGGATTGGTTGGGTCAGAGAGGATGAAGAAAAGTTCAACTAAGACTGAAACCTGCTCCCCAATATCCATGCCACAACTCCTGCATCATTCAGGTGGCAATATGCCCAGCCCGCCTCACAGCTAGTTGTAGACATGTGACTAAGTTCTGGCCAACACCGTGTAAGTGAAAGTTATTGAGAAGGACTTCTAGGAAGGCTTCTTCAAAGGGGAATGGAAATGTAGAGAAGACTCCCAAAGGAGTCTCCCTCTTATATTTCATTTTTGCAAAGGTGGATTTGATGGTAGGAGCCCCAGCAGCCATGTTGGACCTTGCAGTAACCTTGAAGATGGAAGTTAAGTGCTGAGGATAATGGGAAAGAAAGTACCTGATCACTTCATGAAACCACTGTACCAGCTTTGGGCTTTCTTGTCCAGAATTTTGTATGGCAGAATATATCATTGTGTGTTAAAGTCACTATTATTTTTGGCTTTCTATTACACACAGCTAACCTAACCCTAACAAAAGATAATGTGAGCCTTTTCTGGACAAGGATGTCTCCTGAATTGAACAGTTTCTAAGAAGTGGACAAAAGACTCCCACAACTTCTAGCCAATTGACAAATAGGAAATGAAACAGTCAGTTATGACTCTACTTGTCTCATTTATTCATAACTGGACTAGGATCAGGGTATCACCATTTAACCCATAGCAGTTGCCATGCTGGTGGCAGCTGAGGTGGAATACTATCCTAGAAGAGTCAAAGTTCTTTTTTTTTCTTTTTTTCTCTCCAACTCCTTCTACTAATCAAATTTCACATTGTCATTTACTAATTTATTCAAAGGAAACCAGGGGCTGCCTCACTAGAAGCTAAGAAAACACGGTGTGGTCATTTCCATGGATTCTGGAGTGGTTTGCTGATCTATAGACAAGGTAAGTCTGAGCCAGAGGTGGTTCTTCAAATCACAAAGTTACAGGCTGGCCTGTGAGAGCGCCTGGCCCCAGCTGCAGGTGCCAGCTAGAGGGAGAGAAAGCTTGATTTGTGCCAAGGCTTCTCTCACATAGGTGGTGAGGCGTCGCCAGGGCTCAGCCGGACCGCAGAGAGAGCTGCAGGTGGGATTCTGTGACACTTGCCTCCTGTATTTCAGTCTCACCAAAGTGCTCTCTTTCCACTTAGAGCTCCCCAGATGGCTGGTTCTGTTTTAACTTCAGCCTTCTGTGGGGGGTATTCTATGTGCCAACTTGGCTGGACCATGGTACCCAGATATTTGGTCAAATACCCACCCAGTTTTGGCTTGGGAGGGTATTTATGAGATGATATTAATATTTAAATCAGCAAACTTTGAGAAAAGCAGACACCGTCCTAGTGTGTATGGGCCTCATCCAATCAGTTGAAGGTCTTAAGAGCAAAGACTGAGGTCCTCCAAAGAAGCAGGAATTCTGCCTCCAGAATGCCTTTGGACGTAAGACTGCAATGTGGACTCCCGCTGGAATTTCTAGCCTGCCAGCCTGCCTTACAGATTCCAAACTGACCAGCCCCACAAGCACGTGAGCCAATTTCTTAAAATAAGTCTCTGTATATGCATGTATACCCTGTTGGTTTCATTTCTCTGGAAAACTCTAATACATCTCTGTGTAAGAAAGGAAAGTAAAATAATATTTTCTTGAGCCGGGCGCGGTGGCTCACGCCTGTAATCCTAGCACTCTGGGAGGCTGAGGCGGGTGGATAGCTCAAGGTCAGGAGTTCAAGACCAGCCTGAGCAAGAGCGAGACCCCGTCTCTACTATAAATACAAAGAAATTAATTGGC